>JAAALK010000287.1:1250380-1522031 GCA_019279435.1 Zizania palustris
TTGGATGATTTCCACTTTGAGAGATTTTGGGTTGTTCTTTCCTACCAGAGTTCCCTTGTTTTGCGACAGCACTAGTGCAATTAGTGTAGGGAAAAACCCATGTCTCCATTCAAAAACCAAACACATTGATGTGCGCTTTCACTTTTTGCGGGATCAATATGAAAAAGGTGTCATTGACCTTGTTCATGTTGATACCCATCATCAATTGGCTGACATTTTCACCAAACCCCTAGATCAGTCTACTTTTGAGCGTTTACGAGGGGATTTGGGTGTTGTGTATCCTTTCTAGGATATTTTGCGTCAGTTTTTCTTTCTTCTTTACTCTTTTCTTGAGTCTTTTTGTGTGTGTTCATATCATACATATTCACATTTCACACTTTTGAGCCTGCTTCTGTTATATGATTGAACTGCTTTACTTATTCTAGCTGGTACATGCTTTTGATTACTTGTCGATGATCATGCTTTGTTTCAGTTCATTTGATATGTCTGATATCTGTCATATGCATGGCTTTTATGCTTTCAAACTTGAAAAATGATCACCATTGCTTCTGGTAACTAGCATGGGTAGGCTGAGTGCTTTTGCTATCTGTTACATGCCTTGTAGCTAGTTCATCACATAGATGCAGATATGCAACTTGGACATCTTTATGCTTTAACATGGAAAATATGCTATAAAAATGATAAAAAATCAAAAAATGAATGAAAATTCCATGCCTTTTATGCTTGAGTTGAAAAGATCCAAGTGGGTTTGCTTTGTCGCATTGCATTGTTCTGGACTGCTTACCATAGCACTTTGGTATGAACTAGGACAGTGTAGTGTATGCCAAGACCAATGTCTTAAGCTTCCGATGGTCCAGTTTTGGCCTAGGCTTGACTTGGTCGGTTAGCATAAGGTTTGACATGCAAATAACCCTTGGCACAAATGAAAAAGGAAAATGAAAAAGCCTGAAAATTAAAAAAAAACAACAAGTCTGCTGAAGCACTTTGTTTTGGACAATGCTTATCTTGGTAGATATCAGTTAGCTTCTGCATCTCATGTCTTACCTCGCTTGTTAACTGGAAAATGTGGTGATGCCTTTGTTTGCAAAAACTGAAAAATGCGTGCTAATGACTTTCTTTAGATATCATCTGTTGCACTGATCATGCCATGTGTCTTAGACAGTATGTCTTTTGCTATACTTGTTAGATGTTGTAATTGCAGTCAATCATATCTGAGAAGCATGCTTTCTGCACTCCACCTGCACCCCAGTTGCATTCATTGCATATTTTGAGGGGGAGTTGTACTTCAGGGGAGTCAGTGTCGTTTTAGAGTGCTTGATGAGTTCACTTGTCAACAAGGGGGAGAAATTTTGGGAGAAGAGTTTAAGGGGGAGTTTTGGCTTTCTCTGGGATTTGTTTCAGGGGGAGTTTTTGTCCCATTTGTCCTTACTCTTTTGATATCCTTGTTGATGTTTCTGAGACTGCACTCATTTTGAGCTTTTACTTTTGGTTAACCATAATGACCGTCTCTTGCTTTTGTTTGACTTTTGGTCATTAGGGTTAAACTTTTACTTTTTTTTTCTTTGTTTTCTTGTGCTTTGTTTTCGTGTTTCCACAGTTGCTTGCAGGTACTGAAAGCTGAAGAAGAGAAGTGTTGACAATGCACTCATCAAGGGGGAGATTGAGGAGCCATGCTGAATAGCGTGGGCCTCATGGCTCCAGATGTGATGAGTCATTGTCAACGGTAGACAAAGAGGACTGAAAGAGAGAGATGACCTGCTGCATCTGGGCCGCGTGTGACTCAGGTACACGGGCAGCGAGCGACTGTCGGGCAGAGGAGGCCGCGAAGTCGGGCTGGCCCAATCCGGGTACATGGGCTAGGAGCAGCAGAGGATCCACTGGACTGTTGACCGGGATTGACTCAGGTACACGGGCGGCGAGTGATTGCCGGGCTGAGGGAGCTGCGGAATCGGGCCGGCCCAATCCGGGTACCCGGTGCGAAGACGGTGGACGCTTTGTCAGTTTCGGCGCAAAACTGACGACCGTTGATTTCGGATCTGACCGTCCTGAGGTGAAGCCGTAGCTGCTACGAAAGCTCCGCATCAGGACAAGTTACCTTTATTTAGGTTTTTACTATTTTGCCTTTAGGCCCACAGTCTGTCAGTCGAGTCTGTAAAAAACCCTAAGGGCATTTCGGTCTTTTCCATTTTTATTCAGCGTCTGTAAAAAACCCTAGGGGTATTTCTGCATTTTCCCATTTTATTGGGCTGCCTATAAAAGGCCCCAATCCCTAGGGTTAGGGTTAACTCAATCAAATCAAAAATCAGAGTTCCTTTTATCCCATTCTTCCTCCTCTGTTCTAGCGCCGCCGTTGCTCTGTTCTTTTTCTCCCGCCGGCTGGCCATTTCTCTCGCCTAGAGCTCCTGCGCCGCACTGTTACCATCGAAGAGCTCGTGATTGGTTTTTTCCTTTCTAAAAAAAAACCGGAACTGGTTTTCTTGAGGAGTTACTATGCATCGGTTTTCTTCTGGGGGAGAGCGGCTCTGCTGCCTGGCGGTGGCGCGCTGAAGACTGCGGGCGTGGCGTCCGCAGCGGGAGGTGCTCAGCGCGCAGGACTGGTGTTCGGCAGAATGCACAGGAGACAACTGTTCATGGTATTTCTAATACCTCGTTTTGCGTGAAATCACAGTTAGTTCACTGATTAATTTCTAGCACATTTATTTTCTTGCATTTAACTTTGTCAATTTTAAATGCATTATATATTGTGCTACTTTCATGAGGTCTTAGTTTCACCGGTTATTTTTGATTAGATACTTGTTGATCTTGTGATGGATGAAATGTCTGTGAGCGATGTGTATTTTTTATGTGCTTGATGGATTACCTACGTTCTGGTGAAATTTTTGTGGAGATGCTATTTGTTAAGTGATTGGACTTAATCTGCCTTTAATCACTGTGTTGGTGTCTTTTCAATTAGGACACCGGTCGTTTTTAGGCTAGATTATTTTAGGTCTTGTTGATCTGTTTACTTTTCACTGTTAGTCTGTTGAGGTGCGTTGGGTGTTGGGAGCAGGCCATTATTTCGCAAGAATTTTTTAGGCGCCCATTCACCCCCCCTCTGGTCGCTACTTTCGGTCCTACATTAAACTCCTGCAAAAGGTCAGTGAAAACAGCACGTTCGTGCAAATCAAGCCATATATCATGGGAGTATCATCACAAATTTCAGCAAGGTCAGTTTTAGTTGCAAGCATGACACGTCCTTTCAGATTAATAACTTGTGAAGAAGAAGGAGAAGCAAGTTTATCATTCTGTTGCCTCGAAAGCGTTTTGGCTACTTGCTGATTTTCAGAAGGTTGTTCGCTCTTTTGTGCGTCCCTAGCATATTTTTATTGTTCAAATTTCACAATTTCAGCAGTAGTCATAGGAAGCAATGTAACTTTCTTTCCTTTATACATAAATGTGTACTTATTGCTCCTACCATTGTGTGTAGCATCAGTATCATACTCCCAAGGTCTACCAAGTAACAGAGAACATGATTGCATTGGTACTGCATCAAAATCAGCAACTCCGAAGTATGTACCAATGGAAAATTTGATGTGAGCAATTTGTGTTACCTTGACCTTACCACTATTGTTGAACCATTGCACATGGTAAGGGTGTGGATGTGCACGTGTGGGAAGTTGAAGCTTCGTTACCATGTCGTGGCTCACCAAATTGTTACAACTACCGCTGTCGATGATGACACGTACACGACGGTCATTGACGATGAAGAAGGTCTGAAACAGATTATTCTGTTGTGCCCGGTCGTCCTGCTCCATGTGAGTGCTTAAAACACGTTGTACAATAAGTGCTTCATGGTCGGCAGAGGCATCCGGTGCAAAAACAGCGTCATCGTTGGATGCATCGTCATCTCCTGCAATGTTAGTAGCAAGTGCATATTCATCTTAAACATCACTAGCACTTACGTAGCCACCGTCTTCCGTAGCAATATAAGCCCGCTGGCTAGGGCAGTCCTTCATAACGTGGCCGAATCCTTTGCATCGGTGACACTGGATCACTGCAGAACGTGCAGTAGATGCCGCCGAGGAGGTGGGCTTGGCTAGCACCTTGAATGCTGCAGCCTTGGAGCTCTCAGCCTGGACTGTAGATGTAGAAGGTGCTGATGTAGCCGCCGGTCGAGAAGGTGGTGGTGGTGGTCATTGCTACTGCCCACTTGAGCGTGAAGTGGCACCACCAATGTTGGTCCTCATGCTGCGTTGTGGTTGTTGGCGACCCTGCAATTCTTTTTCTACAAGCATAGCAAGGTGGAAAAGACGAGTGATAGTATTGTATTCTTTATAATCAATGATATCTTGAATTTCACGTCTTAAACCACCATAAAAACGGGCCATTTTATCCTCATTGTCCTCCTCAATTTCAGCACGCATGCAACCTATTTGCAACTCCTGATAATACTCCTCTACCGATTTATTTCCTTGGTTTAGGCGCTGCAATTTTTTTTCTCAAATCACGTTTATATGAAGGAGGAACCCATCTACCACGCATTTGCCATTTTAACATACCCCAATTTTGTGGTTCATTGCCAACCTTAACTATTTCAGTCCACCAAAGAAGAGCATATCGAGTGAAGTCACTAGTAGCTAAATGCACGCGGTGGATAGCAGGAACCATGTGGGCATTAAATTTTTGTTCGACTGACATATCCCAACCTAATATGCATCTGGATCATAGGTGCTAGCAAAATGAGGTACTGAAAATTTTACCTTGGAGTAGGGATCATTGTTCCTGTGGTTGTCATTGTTACCTCGTGGATGGCGGTTGCGGTGGCCGCCCATACCTTGACGGTTGAACTGAAAGCGATGACGTGCAGCCTCGTCATGGTCAATGGCATTGTTTCTGGCATAGGATAGGTCGTCTTCCTCCTCAACATGGTCGTCTTCCTCCTCAACATGGTCGTCGTCGGCTTGTGCAGCAGGCAATCATGTCTCCAGGGCAGTCATCCGGTCCACTAGGTCAGCCACAGTACGCGCGAGACGTTCGATGGAATGTTGGGTCTGCCGCTGAGACTCTAGTAGAGCACATCGTGAGACACAGTCATTAAAATCAGATGGAGGGGTACCGCTGTTATCTGCCATGTTAGTGAAAAGACAAGCATCAAAGAATAATCCTTATGGAAAACAACTAGGTGGGGTGGTGGGTGTGTGGTGGAAGCAATCCGTCAAGCGCCTTACCCACGCTTGCAAGTGTTCTTACCACGGCACAGTGAGGTCACCGGCCTACAGGTGATGAACCAAGTGGAGGGTGGTGGCAATTGCAAGAAATGAACCTGTACTGACCAAGAGAAAGGTGTAGCTTGGAAGGCAAAGTGAGTAGCAAGAATTAGCGATAGTAATAACAGTTAAACCGAGTTCAATAAGTGTTCCCCAGTACTCGTCAAAGTTGCTGGCCTTATTGCTCCCAATGTAAAAATTCAAGCAATAGAGGGAAACTATGTGCCCAAAACTCAAGTGGAGGCAATAATAGGCCAAATTCAACTCTTTGTCGCTGCCGCTGATCGGACAAGGGATCGGACAAGAGATCGGACAAACAATCGACAGAACCGGATCTCTTTTTTTTTTCTCTTTTTTTCACTCTATTTTTTTTGAACAAGGATGACCAGAGATGCAACCACAAAAATTGACACCTGCAACTAAGGTGGGATGTGGTTCACAGAAATTCAACAAGTTCGCTGATCGGCGAGTAAAAACTTTGACCAATTTTTTTCTTTATCTTCCTGATTTTTCTGCCAAATGAGCGAAAAGTTATGCCTGTTTTACCGAAGGGGGGTCACAAAGACTCGATGTGTAAAACGAGTAGGGCTGTGGAGGGGGTTTTTTTTTCGGGTGGGGAATTTGTTGAGACACAAGACCAACTACTACTCAAACGACACAAAGGAATTACTAAACCAGCAACAAGACTCGACCAAGAACACAAACTCAACAAGGTTAAAAACTGAAATTAAAATCGCAAGGCACAAAGGGGTTCTCGGTGGGGATTTTTTTGAGGGTTTTCTGGACTCTAAGTAGAAATAAACGAAGATCGAGATTACCTAACGGGAAACCTTCGCTCTGATACCAACTAATGGGGGATTGGTCCCGATCTTCCGTTAGGTAAGGATAACTTGGGTTGGTGGAGAATCTCGACGTTGACGATCCAAGGCTCCGGTCCGGCAGATCAAAACCTTGCTATCGCTACACCACCGTCTCCGTTGGTTATCAACCACGCAGGGCACGATTGACCTCGCCACGAGGGCTAGTTCCTGCAAGCGAACCCAAGAACACAAGCAAGAACAGGAAGGATACAAGTCGAATGCCAAATCACAGATAAACTATGAAGAGGAGAGGTTTCACCAACGCTGATGCAACAGTCAATCGGTCCGGTGCAGGAGCGGGATCTAAACACACAAGTGTAGATGCAAACAAAGCAAAACCTAACCCTAAAGGCGGCTGGCGTGAGTATATAAGGCGTGGGCAGCCTGTAGAAGACGTACAGACTCGGACTTATGGGCTAGAAGACGTACAGACTCGGACTATGGGCCAACACGGCCCAATTCTATCACGCAGGACTGTTTCAAACACACAGGTCGACTCGAGACTCCAAATGAAACGAAACCAATGGCAAACGATCCGTCTTCTCCTCAGCTTTCCAAAAAGTCCAAGAACATGCCAATCAGACTTCGTATGAAGAAATTATGCCCATTTTGGTGCATAGTGGTCGATGTAGTCCGAACCAGCGAATTCTTGTCTTCAAATCATCCGTGCGACTCCGTCTTCAACTCCAACTCTTCTATTCCATCTCCCATGTTCCTAAGCAACAAAATATCACTAGTATTCAGTAGCATCCCGTCCAAACAAATATTAACATAGTTGCTAAAGCAACAATTAACCTCATGGTTCAAGCGACGGGCATGGGCGCGTGTGATTGGTCCTTGAAATTGAATTGTAGGTGGAGGCTCCATGTGTGTGTCATGTGAAGTGATGTCCTCATCACTTCGTCGCTTAGTGCCACCTCCCAACGCACAGAACAACACTACCTCCCACGCGCGTGATCGACCCGCACAGCGCCACGCGCCATCAGTCGAAGCACTGCCGCCACTTGAATCCGGAAAACTAGGGAACCAACTTCTGGTTCTTCAGAGAAGGAAAAAGCTTATTAAAACCGTAGTCTTCTTCTTGTGCTAGAAATCACCGGGTGGAAGAAAACAACTGCTGCTGCCGCCCAAAAATTCTTGGTGGTGAGGGAAACCGGAAGAAAAGGAGATGATCAATCTAGACAAGGGTAAAGTGAACTCTGATTTTTAATTTGAATGAGTTGGAAACCCTAGGGGGAGGGGGGGATGGGGCCCTATTTATAGGCAGCCCAATAAATCAAGAAAAACCCAATTTACCCTTAGGGTTTTTTACAGATTCCAAAATAAACTAGAAAAGACCAAAATGCCCTTAGGATTTTTACAGACTCAACTAACACAGACTGTGGGCCTAAAAGGCAAAATAGTAAAATCCTAACTAAAGGTAACTTGTCCTGATGCGGAGCGTTCGTGGCAGTTATGGCTTCGCTTCAGGACCATCAGATCTCTGATGGGTGGTCTTGGATGGTTGCGTCAGTTTTACGCCGAAACCAACAAAATGTCCGCTGTCTTTACACTAGGTACCCGGATTGGGTCGGCCTGACTCCGCAGATCTCTCAGCCCGGCAATCGCTTGCCGCCTATTTACCTAGGTCAAACCCGATCAACTGACCAGCAGATCCTCTGTCGTTCCTGGCCCATGTACCAGTATTGGGCCGGCCTGACTCCACAGCCCCTCTGCCCAGTAGTCGCTTGCCGCCCATGTAATTGAGTCACACACAGCCCAAGACACAATAGGTCACGACTCATCTTCATCTCCTCTTTGACATCCATTGACAATCACTCATCACTTCTGGAGCCATGAGGCCCATGATCTTCAACATGGCTCCTCACAAGGGTCGAGCATTGAGCTCGATGCTAGAGGATCAAGGATGCCGGGTAAAGTTGCAGATGATCTCAGGAGTGCACGAGGAGATAGAGCAACAAATGGACGGATGGATGGTCGAGACAGGGTGACGGTCAAGTCAGCAAAAGGGAGGCCAATGCAAGTGATCAGGTGGCTCGAGGGGATCGAGAGCGGGAGAGACTTTCTGGCGGTCGAGTTCGTGGATTGGCATCACATGTTGCTTTGTCGGTTTTTGCTGAGAATCGTCTCATCTCTAAATGTTTTTAAATTCCAATAAATAGGAGTTTATTTAGGTTTAGTAATTTTGATTAAGTGTAAACTTTTATTATTTTTCAGAATTATCAAAATTCTGAAAAAATATTAAAAGTGTAGGGTCAATGTTGTAATAAATTAGAGTCAACATTAGTGTATTTTTCAGAATTTGTAATTCTAAAAATACACCATGGCATTTGGGTAAATACTATCAACTTTAACCCTAATGGCATTTTGGGGATTACTATAGTAGGTGAGCCTATATAAAGGACCCCATGCCTAAGGGTTAGGGTTGCCCACTTTGATGTAAACCAGAAATTTTCTCTCATCTAGGCTGTCTTCTTCTCTAAAATTTCTGCGTATTTGATGGATTGAAGTTTTGTAAGTTTAGTTTTCGTTTTGAGTGGATCTTATTTTTCTGAATTGAAAGTCTTATTTCTTTGCTCTTATGAAAAACGGTGCCTTGCTTCCTGTAGTTTTTGTTTCCTGAAATTACTGTGCATCATTATCTTCCTGTTGCTTCCGTTGAGAGACTTCATCACCGTTCTATTTTACTGATAATCTTAACATCAACAGAGCCTGTGTGTTCTCTCTAATGCTTCTGAGATTCATTTTGTTGCCTTGTTTTCGGATAGTCTACAGCATCTGTTTCACTGCTGCTTTGCCATGAACTATGTGAAAGAAAAGTTTGCCATGGTCAGCAGAGTTGATGAGTACTATTCCATACTCTAGGGAAATACAATAAGCAATTTGTGGTTCTTCTCTGGTTGAGATTTTTGTGATCACTGATTGGTATTTACCAGAAAATTGCAATCCTACTGATTCTATGCACAGGATCTGCAGTGTTCTTCTGAGGTGTTTATCTACTGATCATCTTCTTTGAGATGTGCTGAGTTCTTTTTGGAGTTTATCTTGGACTACATGCTGAAATTAGTTCCCAGTTTATCAAGTACTGCACTCAAGTGCATCTGTTCTGCCTTTTGAGGTTATCATCAGAATTAGTTGGTAAAGTAAATAACAGCAGCTGATCTCAGCATTCTGGTTCCATCCTAACTATCATCTTGTTTCTCCTGGGGACCATGTCTTAGCTGGAAGTTTCTTCATTGTCCCTGATGCACGGTACTGTTCAAGAGCCTTGAATTAGTTTTCTGATTGAAGAGCTTTGTACGTACAGATTTCGCTGAATAGTTCACTGGATTGAGAACTGATATCCAATGTTAATTTGCTAGTGGTTCTGAATATAACAATTAACATCAAAGCTTTCAAAAGTGCATACTGCTCTTGCTGCTGTTGAATTTCAGAAAAATTTTGTTTCATGCTTGTTATTCAGATTCTCTGAATTTTCTCAAGGAAAGTTTGTTTGATAAGGTTAAGTTGAAGACATTTTAAGATCTATGTTGAGTATTTGAAGAGAAGAATTGCTGAGGTATGAATCACAAGGTCTGAATTGTGGCTCTTCTTCTGAAACATGGAGTCTGTTGATACTATTGCACATCTAAAACATTGGTTGCTTTAAGTCTGGTTGTTTTGTTTCATTGAGTTATCAAAAATTCAGAACATCTCTTTGATCTGCTAAATTGTTCAAGTATGAACTGAAATATACAATTAGTTGTTTTGGATTTTCTGATTGCAAACAGAGCCTCTGCATTCTATTTGATCCTTGGTTGTCTAATGATTGGATGCCCTTATTTCAATAGAATTGTACAGAAAACAGTAATTACTAGCAAACTATCATCTGATACCTTTTTCTGTATTTTGATTCTGTACTAGGAATGTCTCTGATCAAGTTAGTATTCCATAGTCCAAAGATCCCAATTCAGTAAATCAATCTCTGACCATATCAAATTCCAGCACTTTGCTATTTTTCTAGAGTCAAACTTTGATTACAGTCATTGAGTGTGTTTTAATCATTCTCTCTGATCCTTAATTACTTGTGATCAATTATTTCAATCAGTTTTATGAATTAAATTGACTATTGGAGAAGCGTTGCGTATTTGAGAAAAGGTCATCTAATTTATGAAAATTTGTCGAGGCGCCTATTCACCCCCTTCTAGTCGCCCAATCTGATCCCACAATTAGTATCAGAGCCGATTAGATCACAAGTTGACCTTAACTGGTTTGTGATCCTTGTGGCGACATGGATAAGAACTCTAAGATTCCAATGTTTGATGGTCGAGATTACGCCTATTGGAAGGTGCGCATTGAGGCGCATCTACGAGAAATTTGGACAACTTTGAAAACTTTTCATGATGGCACTTCTCAGATTAAGGCTGGGAGGCAAAGCACATATAATCAAGAATATCAAATGATTGTGCAACGCCCCGGTGAATCTGTAGATGCCATGTTTCCTCAATTTGATGGGATTGTGAGCAATTTGCGCTCTACTAGACTTTAGCTTATTTAGACCATGATAGGGCGATCAAACTTCTCTATGCTCTTGATCGTAGCATATGGGAGGTGAAGATCTCTAGTATTGAAGAGTCGGCGAGCTTTGACACTTTGACTTGCGATGAACTTCTCAGTAAGCTTAAGTCCAACGAGATTGTCAAGGCGTCTCGTCTAGGATTTAGAAACTCCTTGTTGCCTTCTATTGCTTTAGTTTCCAGTCTTGGTAGTGGTACCTCATCTGGAGGGATCGAGTCTTTCTGGTGGTTCTAGAGTTTGTGCTTATTCTGGTAGTTTTGACTTGTCCTCCCTGGTCTCTGTCAAAAAAGAACATGTGGAGACTCTAGATGATGAGGATCTAGCTCTCATTGTCAAGAAGTTCACAAGCTTCTATAATGATAGACGAGATCAGAGGAAAGGAGGGTCTCGAGGATGTTTTGAATGTTGAGATCCTGCTCATATAAAAGCTAATTGCCCTAAACTAAAAATGAAAAATGAAAATGAGCACAAGTACGAGAAGTGGAACAAGAAACCCTTCTTTAGGGGGAAACGGGGCAAAGTTACGAGCCAAGCTCCGATGAAGAAGAGCCATCCATGAAAGAAGAAAAGAAGGAGAAGAAGAGAATGGACTTCACCGGCCTTTGCTTCAAGGCCGACAACATCCATAGCAGCGATGAGCTTGACACATCTAAGGTATATCTATCCCGTGATCATCTTCTTGTTTAGATTGATGAATTACATGATGTTGTCTGTTCTCAGGATAGAATACTTAAACTTGCTGTTAAAGAATGAAAAGAACTAAAACTCAGACTTGAATATTTATCCACTGAACTTGCAATCTTAAAATCTAAGTCTGACGATGCTGAATGTGAATCCTGTCTTATTGTTATGAATGAACTTGCTTAGCTGCTTACTACTCATGCTCAAGTTATTGAACAACTTGAAAGTACTCAAAAACAGTTTTTGGAGGTGGAGTCTAGTCCTGTTGTCATAAACGAATGCATGAACTGTCCTTTACTTGTTGAAAGCATTAATTTGAGAGATAGGAATGTTGATGAACTTAAGGCTAGATTGGAGAGTACTGAGTGTTCTAAGGATGTGCAGCTGGCGTGTCCCACCTACATCATCCTTAAGGACCAACTCAGCTTTGCTAAAGAGAAAGTTGAAAAATTAAAATGTGAACATGATTATCTTCTCTTCGTAGTTGAAAAATGCACTGAAGGGAAGGGTTGGATTGATTTGCTTTTGGATAAAACAAAAATGTGTGCTGACAAGGCAGGGTTATCCCTACGGTTGGGCTATGAGAGAACTACTCCAAATACTCTGAGCAAAACTGTGTTCACTCCACCAACTACCCTTGAGAGCGAAAGAGCCCAGTTAGATACCACACAAAAAGCCGAGAATCCTACTCAACCTATAAAGAAAGCCCTTTTTTCATCAAAAGAAACTCCTGAGCAAAAACCCAAGAAAACTATGAGATTTGCGCCTGAGAGCCATGCTCACACACCGAAGATAGTGTATCACTGCTCCTATTGTCATTGGGTGGATCATTTGGTTGGGTTTTGCTTTCGTCGTATCAAGGATGAATGACGCGCTTTTGCGATGAGCTTTCAGGACATGCATTACCCATCTTTTGGTATGCATGAGCCTGCTTTTCACTCTTATTCTTATTTTGAGGCTCCCCATGGTTTCATGAGAGATTTTGCCTATTCGTGGTGTACATCATGCTTCATATGGTGCTAGACCACGTATAAGAGGCTTTGATTCTCGACAGTTCAGCAGACCTCGTCATTTTCCAGGTTTGCACTTTGTAGGTAGACCACACACTTGTTATCATGATTCATACCCTGTGCATGATCAGTCTACTTCTTTAATTGGTTCTCGAGTTTTACAATGTTGGATTCCTAAATAGTTTTTCACTCACCCTAACATTGAACATTCGAGATCTTATAGCATATTTTGAGGGGGAGTTGTGTAGCACTGCATGAGCTTCTGTCATATGATTGATTTCTTTTACAAGTACATGCTTCATTATGCCTTTGAAGTATTGTCTTCAATACTGTTGATTATACTTGGCTTGAATTCATCTGATATCTGATATGAGCATGACTTTTATTTGTGAAAATTTGAAAATGATCACTGCTTAGTCTAGAAACTAGCATGAATAGGTTGAGTGCATTTGCTATCTTTTACATACCTGGTAGCTAGGTCCTTTTCACTTGGATGCTAATACGCAACTTGATCTTATCAAAAATATTGTGATGGAAATAAAAAATGAAAAATGAATGAAAATGAAATGAAAGTGATTGATATTCATGTTGTTTTATGCTAAAATTGAAAAGATCCAGGTGAGTTTGCTTTGTCGCACTACTTTGTTCTGGACTGCTTACCATAACGGTTTGGTATGAACTAGGACAATGAAGTGTTTGCCGAGACCATTCCTTAAAGCTTCTGATGGTTTAAACCTAGGCTTAGCTTGGTCATTTAGCATAAGGTTGACATGCAAATTACCCCTGGCACTAAAATAAAAAAGAATCAATCAAAAAGCTTGAATCGATTACATATCAAGTTTGCTAAAGCTCCTTGTAGTGGGATATGCTTATCTAGTTAGTATTTGATTAGCTTTTGCATCTCATGCCTTACCATGTCTAGTATGCTAGTGTGAGTAGTGATTCTTTTATTTTGATAAAATGTGAAAAATGCTAGCTCAATGTTCAACACAAATACCTATTTCTACTGTAATTGGAATTGCTCTTGTTTTAGAAGCTTGCATCTATACTCTACCCTATCACCCCTCTTTGCATATTTTTATCATCTTGATGCTTTCATTGCCAAAGAGGAGAAATGGTCTACATGATGCTTTTGGATGATTGCTTTGTTAAGGGGGAGTAATGGCTTTTATGATGTATTGTTGTTTTTGCCAAAGATGTGGAGAATGTGTTTTACATGAGTTTTTGCAAAAGGGGGAGATCTTTTACCAAGTGACATGTTTTGTCTCTTTTTTGAGTTTTTATGGTCACTTGTGCGCTTAACTTGAAACTTTCATCATGTTTCTTTTTGGGGTTGTCAATGCACTCATCAAGGGGGAGAATGTGAAACCAAGTTAGGTCGCACTGTTGTTTTTATCTGTATGATGAGTGATTGACAAGGTTGAGTGATCTAGAGTGATGAGTAAGTGAGTTGTGGCTTGATTGCATTGATGTGATCGATGTGTGGAAATGGATTATGCCGAGGGGATCGGTGTGTGTTGCTTCTCTTGTTTTGGTTTGTCTCGTGTGTGCAGGGTGGAGATGCTAATCAAAAGTTAATGGCGGGTGATCAAGGGCCGAGCGGGGAGCTCGATGCTAGAGGATAAAGGATGCTGGGTGAAGTTGGAAATGATCTCAGGAGTGCACGAGGAGATAGAGCAAGACATGGATGGATTGATGGTCGAGACAGGGTGATGGTCAAGTCAGCGAAAGGGAGGCTAGTGCAAGTGATCACGTGGCTCGAGGAGCTCGAGAGCGAGAGAGACTTGCTGGTGGTCGAGTTCGCGGATTGGCGTCACATGTCGGCGATCGAGGAGGCTTTGTCGGTTTTGGCTGGCTCGTGCACTCCTGAGATCATCTCCTGAGATCATCAAGGTGGGTTCCCAGGATGTCCCAATCCCCAAGGGAACCCTACCGGACCGAGGTGGAAGCGATCCGTAGAAGGCTTGAAAATGAACCCGCTCAAATGTGCTTTTGGCGTGTCGGTAGGCAAGTTCTTAGGATTCATGATTCATGAAAGAGGTATTGAAATTGATCCTAAAAGGCTTAAAAAGATCAGAAAATTTGCAGCGCGGACATGCAAGAGGGATGTTCAAAAGTTGTTAGGCAAGATGAATTATTGGCGTATCTTTATATCTAACTTGTCTGGTAAAATCGATGCTTTTGTCCCTATACTACAGCTAAAGAATAAAGTCGAGTTCACATGGGGGGCAAGTCAGCAAAGCGCCTTTGAAAGGTTAAAGAATGCTTGTCATCGCCACCCATGGTGAGAGCACCAAAGGCTGGAATTCCGTTTCGGTTGTACATCGCTACAAAAGATATCATGATAGGGGTCGTGCTAACCTAGGGGGTGGAGGGAAAAGGGCATGTCATCACATTCATGAGCCACCGCCAGCTGGATGCCGAAACCAGGTATGTGTTTGTTGATCGTTTGTGTTTATAACTTTATTACGCATGTACCAAATTACCTCACTATCTTCTCCCTAGCACATGTATTGTCGCTTGCCAAACCGATGTCATAAAGTACATGTTGCAAAAGCCGATTCTAAGTGGAAGAATCGGAAAGTGGGCTTACGCTTTGATCGAGTACGATTTGGCTTATGAACCTCTAAGAGCTATGAAAGGCCAAATTGTCGCTAATTTTATAGTTGATCACCACGTAGATGTCGATTGGGGTAATGATGTTCCTCTAGTTGAAGTAGTACCATGGAAACATTATTTTGATGGTTCATCTTGTAAGAATGCGCAAGGTATCGGGGTAGTGCTCATATCACAAAGTGGCATGCACTTTGAAACATCCGTCCGTTTAGAATTTTCTTCTACTAATAACCAAGTTGAATATGAAGCTTTATTGCTAGGACTTGAATTGCTAGAATACATAGGTGCCAAACATGTTCATGCATATGGTGATTCTCTGTTAGTAGTAAATAAGTAGCTAAAAGTGCTCAATGTTTTAATGGCTTGCTAAATAGTTACTTGGATAAATGTTTAGATATAGTTGCAACTTTTGACGACTTCAAAATTTATCACGTGTCAGGAGAGGCCAATTCAATTGCAAATTATTTGGCTCAGCAAGCATATGGATATCAAGTCAAAAGAGGAAAATTTTCTGTACAAGAAAAGCCAATGCTTGGTCTCATTGCCGAAGCTAGAAATTTCTGGCACATGCGAGGTCCGCCAGACCCTCCGGGCCGGACCCCTCCATCCACCAAAGGGTGTTGCATGCTGGAACCCCCGTGCTAGACCCCTTCATCCGTCGAAGGGCTCTACGCGTCGTATCCCTCTTGCCGAAGCTTTCTGGATGATGGAGGCCATCGCAAGTCAGACCCTTCCGACGGAAGGCTCTGTTCTAATCGGCTCCTCACAGCCAATCCGGTCAGACTTCGGCAGAAGCAGGAGAGGCCCGGGGTTACTCCGAAGTTAGCAATTTAGACACCACTCTAGCAAAGGAGTTAGCAAACCCTCCGGATGTCCATAAGGATGATTGGAGAAATCCAATCGTCCAATATTTAAGAGATCCCAATCAAAGAGTTCATCGGAAAGTTTGGCGACAAGCTTTCAAATTTGTATTGCTAGATGATGTATTATACCGCCGAACTATTGATGGAGTACTTTTGAGATGTTTGGATGTCGATCAGTCCAAAGTAGCTACAGGAGAAGTCCATGAGGGGATTTGTGGCACTCATCAGTCGGCCTAGAAATGAGTTGGATGATCAAGAGAGCAGGTTTCTACAGGTTGACTATGACCGGGGATTGTTTAAATACTATAGAGGGTGTGAGGCGTGCCAAAGGTTTGGTCATTCCGAGGTTGGGGTTTAGACTTCATCGGCCAAATTCATCCTCCCTCTTCAAAGGGGCAACAGTTCATACAGATGGTGACATACTACTTCACCAAATGGACCGAGGTTGTGCCTCTCAAGAATATGACTCACAATGAGGTAACTGATTTTATCTTGAAGCACATTATACATAGATTTGGTATTCCCCAAACTCTCACTATAGGTCAGGGTACGTCATTTGTTGCTAAAGAAGTGGGAGACTTTGCTGAATTTTATAGTATTAAGTTAATAAACTCTTCACCATACTATGCTCAAGCAAATGGTCACGCCGAGTCTAGTAATAAAACCATGATTAAGCTCATTAAAAAGAAAATTGAATAGTTCCCTAAAAGGTGGCATGAAGTGCTTTCCGAGGCACTATGGGCTTGTAGAGTTGCAAAGCATGGTGCTACCAAAGTTAGTCCATATGAGCTAGTATATAGGCAAGAAGTCATTCTACCAGTAGTGGTAGATCTTGGTTCTTTAAGATTTCTTAAGCAAGATGGCTTATCGGTCGATGAATATGAAACTCTTTTAAAAGACAATCTAGAGGAAGTGACCAATAAGGGGTTAAGGGCTTTAGAAGCTATAGAGAATGACAATAGAAGAATGGCTAGAATCTATAATAAAAAAGATAAACCAAAGTCGTTTCAAGTGAGTGATTTGGTTTGGAAGACGATTTTACCCTTTGGCACTAAGAGCCCCAAATTTGGTAAATGGTCGTCTAGTTGGGAAGGTCCTTTTAAAATAGACGAAATTGTTCTAGGTAATGCGTACTTGTTGGAATCTTTACGAGGAGAGCGGTTTCAAAGAGCTTTGAATGGCAGGTATTTGAAAAGGTACTTCCCAAGTGTGTGGCAAAGCACTTGAAAGTGTTGAAAGGCTGATATGGAAATTATCGTCCTTACACCGTTATGCTTTTAGTTCACTTAGTTCACTAAAAGGAATGGAGCATGTGTTGATAGCAAAAAATGGCATTAATGGTCAAGATTGTCAAAATATAAATTTTGGTAATTTGGGCCAAAAATACAGAAGTCCTGGATCAGGCCGGAGCCCTATAGGGCCGAAGGCCCATCAAATAGTGGGCTTCAGAAGCCTTATGGCGACCTGCTACCTTCGGCCCGAAGGCCTTCGGAGGCCTACCTCGTCAAAGCTTTGGGTTGTTTCAGAGATACAATTTGAGTCTGATTCTGGCTATTTTTATCCCTAAAACATTATTATGCCGAATCCTACCAGATTAATCTTAGAGATAGGAATACTAGCCCCTATAAATATAGCGGTGAGGCCAGTTCATTAGACCTCAGAACACAAATCAACTTCAAACCCTAGTTTGAACCATACCCTTTCTTTTATTTACCTTTCTGCACAACCTCTGTTGGTTTGGGTGGAAGCCCTCCGTCGACCATGTCGAAACAATGGTAATCCTTGTTACTTCGCTCATGAAGTACCCGTTAATCTATATATTAGATTTCTATCACCTGTTACTTCGCCTATGAAGTATCCGTTAATCTACGTAACAGATTGCTACCTTTGTTTCTCTACTGCCACACTTAGCATATTCGGTCTCTAGGCCGAATTGGCACTTGACCTCTGTTCTGTTGCAGGTTTCCACGTTCGGAGCCCCTTCACCGGAGGTGTCCGAAGCCAGGAAACTAGTTTCGGAGGCTTCCCGAACACTCTATTGGATCCATCACGCCGTTATCGGTTTCACCAAGTACCGCACGCCAGAGCGCTCCACAGCAGGCTTCGTCAAGTCAGGCTTTGTCATGCATAAACATCACGCCAGATGAAGTCACGCCAGCACGTTGCGTTGGAGTATTTTTGTCGTGTTAGAGACTGTTGATAGCAAAAAATGGCATTAGTTGTTAAGATTGTCAAAATATCAATTTTGGTAATTTGGGACGAAAATACACATGTCCTGGATGGTGCCGAGGCCATACAAGGATAAAGGCCCATCGAGCTATGGGCTTCAGAAGTTTCCACAAGCCTACTACCTTCGGCTCGAAGGCCTTCGAAGGCCCGCCTCGCCGAAACTTCGGCCTGAGGAGCAGGCTTCGGCGGGCCTTTACGAAGGCCCACTTCAGGCAGGAAATCAGAGATAGAGTTGAGTCTGATTCTGGCTAATTTTTATCCCTACGTGTGATTAGGACGAATCATACAAGATTAGGATTAGATATTAGAAGTCTAGCCCCTATAAATATAGGGGTGAGCCGGTTCATTAACCCCCCCAACATAAATCAACACAAAGCCCTAGCTTTGAATCATACCTTTACTTTTACCTTTACTTTTTTGCAACCTTCGTGGGTTTGCATGGAAGCCCTTCGATGGCCACTTTGGAACAGTGGTAATCCTTATTACTTCGCCTATGAAGTATCCGTTAATCTACGTAATAGATTGGTATCGCCTTGTTACTTCGCCTATGAAGATCCGCTAAACTACGTAATAGATTGCTACCTTCACCCCGAGTACGACAATTAGCAGAATTTGGTCCCTAGGCTGAATTGGTACTTGATATCTATTCTGTTGCTGGTTTGAACATTTGGAGCCACTTCGATGGAGGTGTCTAGAGCTAAGAGATTGGTTTTGGAGGTTGCCAGAACACACCTCAGTGAGAATACTGATTCGACTACTCGTGCCAGACCGACACGCTGTTGTCGGTTAGACCAAGTTCCCCATGCAAACACGCTTCGCAATAGGCTTCGTCACGATAGGCTTCACCACGTTCGTACCCCGTGTTAGACGAAGTCATGCCAGTGCATTGTAAACGAGTTATTTTATCGTGTTAGAGACTTCGCGCCGAACCCTGCTGTTCGGAAGTGATTGTCGCGTCAAGATCTGTTTGGAGCTGGCCTTTGGCCAGATCAGTCCGGATGCCGAAGGCACCATTCGGTGGGACCCTTCGCATCATACGCCGAAGGTACCCTTCAGCGATTCCCTTCGCACTGTACACTTCAGATTAGTTAGGTTCCGCTCGGCTTGCTGATTTGCTCTGTCCAATATATTTCTTTTCGACTAATTATATTATTTCTGTGTGATCTGATTACCTAGCGACTCCACCCACTTACCACGGTTAAGGGTAGCTGGAACGTGACGTCAGTGTTGTGTTACTCTTGGGCTTGTCCCTAAGAATCCGCACACTTTTTGATGTGACATATCAGCGTGCTATGAACCTGATCTTTCACGACTTGCTAGGAGTTATGTTAGAAGATAACATATATGATGTTGTAGTCGATTTGAAAGTTGCTTTTTACAGGATGCGACAGTATTGCTTAAAAATGAACCTGCTCAAATGTGCTTTTGGCATGTCAGCAGGCAAGTTCTTATGATTCATGATTCACGAAAGAGGTATAGAAATTGATACTAAGAGGCTTGAAAAAATTAGAAACTTTACAGGGCCGACATGCAAGAAAGATGTGCAGAAGCTACTATGCAAGATGAATTATTTGCGCCACTTTATATCTAACTTGTCTAGGAAGATTGTTGCCTTTGTCCCCATACTTCGGTTAAAGAATGAAGCCGAGTTCACTTGGGGGGCAAGTCAGCAAAGCACCTTTGAAAATATTAAAGAGTGCTTATCATCACCACCTATGGTGAGGGCACCAAAAGCCAGGATCCTGTTTCGACTATACATTGCCACCAAAGATAGTTGGATTGGGGCCGTGCAATCCCAGGAAGTGGAGGGAAAAGAGTACATCATCACATTCTTAAGCCGCCGCCTGCTGGACGGCGAAACCAGGTACGTGTTTGTGGAGCGCTTATGTCTATCACTGTACTACGCATGTACCAAATTACGTCACTATCTTCTCCCTACAACATGTGTTGTCGTTTGCCAAACCAATGTTATAAAACACATGTTGCAAAAGCCAATTCTAAGTGGAAGAATCGGGAAGTGGGCTTACACTTTGGTCGAGTATGATTTGGCCTATGAACCCCTAAGAGCTATGAAAGGCCAAATTGTCGCTAACTTTATAGTTGATCACCACATAGATGTCAATTGGAGTAACAATGTTGCTCTAATTGAGGTAGTACCATGGAAACTTTATTTTGATGGTTTAGCTTGCAAAAGTGGCCAAGGTATCGGAGTCGTTCTCATATCACCTAGTGGAATGCATGTTGAAACCTTGGCTCATTTAGAATTTCCCTCAAATAATAACCAAGCTGAATATGAGGCTTTATTGCTAGGACTAGAATTGTTGGAATCCATGGGTGTTAAACATGTTCATGTGCATGGTGATTCTCTGTTAGTAGTTGATGGGGGAGTGGTCCCGATCTTCCGCTAGGTAAAGGGTAAACTTGGGTTGGTGGAGAATCTCGACGTTGGCGATCCAAGGCTCCGGTCCGGCGGATCAAAACCTTGCAATCGTTACACCACTGTCTCCGTTGGTTATCAACCACGCAGGACGCGATTGACCTCGCCACGAAGGCTAATTCCTGCAAGCGAACCCAAGAACACAAGCAAGAACAGGAAGGATACAAATCGAATGCCAAATCACAGACAAACGAAGATAAGTTGAGGTTTCACAAACGCCAATGCGGCAGCCAATCGGTCCGGCGCAAGAGGCGGGATCTAAACACAACAGTGTAGATGCAACAAAGCAAAACCTAACCCTAGAAGTGGCTGGCGTGAGGATATATAGGGCGGCGGCCAGTGGAAGGGGAACAGACTTGGGTTGTGGGCTAGAAGACGTACAGACTCAGATTATGGCCAACATGGCCCAGTTCTGTCACGCAGTACTGTTTTAAATACACAGGTCGACTCGAGACTCCAAATGATGTGAAACTAACGGCAAACGATCCGTCTTCTCCTCAGCTTTCCAAAAAGTCCAAGAACGCGCCAATCGGACTTCGTATGAGGAAGTTATGCCCATTTTGGTGAATGGTGGTCGATGTAGTCCGAACCAGCGAATTCTTGACTTCAAATCATCCGTGCGGCTCCGTCTTCAACTCCAACTCTCCTATTCCATCTCCCATGTTCCTAAGCAACAAAATATCACTAGTATTCAGTAGCATCCCATCCAAACAAATATAATCAAAATTGCTAAGGAACGAATTAACCTCATGGTTCAAGCGACGGGCACGGGCGCGTGTGATTGGTCCTTGTAGTTGAATTGTAGGTGGAGGCTCCATGTGTGTATCATGTGAAGTGATGTCCTCATCATCCTCCCCCTCTTGAATTGGAGTCGTCCTCGACTCAAGCTCATCATCATCTCCCAAATAGGGCTTTAAATCTGAAATGTTAAATGTGGGACTAACCCCAAAAGCTGCAGGCAACTCAAGCTTATATGCGTTGTCATTTATCTTCTCAAGCACACGGAAAGGACCATCAGCACGGGGCATCAATTTAGACTTTCGTAATTCAGGAAAACGATCCTTGCGCAAGTGCAACCAAACAAGATCACCCGGTTCAAATGTTATCTCTTTTCTACCCTTACTACCATAAGCACGATATTCTCATTCATTTTCTCTATGTTTGCTTTAGTAGTTTCATGCATCTTAAGCAATAATTCAGCACGTGTAGTAGCATCAAAATTCAAGTTTTCAGATGGTGGTAATGGTAGCAAATCAATAGGAGCACGCGGATTAAAACCATAGACCACTTGAAACGGACTTACCTTAGTAGTGGAGTGTACTGACCTATTATATGCAAACTCAATATGAGGTAGACACTCTTCCCAGAGCTTCAAGTTGGTCTTCAAAACAGCCCTCAACATGGTGGATAATGTGCGGTTGACGACCTCCGTTTGTCCATCCGTTTGGGGGTGACAAGTAGTAGAAAACAGCAGCTTCGTCCCCAACTTATGCCACAACGTCCTCCAAAAATGACTTAAGAATTTGGCATCACGATCTGAAACGATGGTATTGGGAACTCCATGCAAGCGTACGACCTCTCTGAAAAACAAATCAGCAACATTTGTAGCATCGTCGCTCTTGTGACAAGGTATAAAATGCGCCATTTTAGAGAAACGATCTACCACCACAAAAATACTATCTCTCCCCCTCCTAGTTCTAGGTAACCCTAACACAAAATCCATAGAAATATCCTCCCAAGGTACACTAGGGACGGGCAGAGGCATATAAAGACCATGTGGGTTCAGACGGGACTTAGCTTTATTGCAAGTAGTGCATCGTGCCACATAGCGCTCAACATCTCGTCTCATCCTAGGCCAATAGAAATGTGTGGACAACACATCTTCAGTTTTCTTGGATCCAAAATGACCCATCAAACCACCACCGTGTACTTCCTGCAATAACAACAAGCGAAGAGAGCTAGCCGGAACACATAACTTGTTAGCACGAAAAAGATATCCATGATTCAGCACATATTTGTTCCAAGCACGGTCATTTGTACAATTTGCAAAAGCATCTTTGAAGTCCAAATCAGTAGCATACATGCCCTTCAATGTTTCTAAACCAAAGATCTTATAATCAAGTTGAGAAAGCAATGTATATCGTCTAGATAAAGCATCAGCAGTCACATTATCTTTCCCTTTCTTATGCTTAATGATATATGGAAAAGTCTCAATAAATTCTACCCATTTAGCATGTCGTTTATTCAGATTTGCTTGACTACGTATATGCTTCAATGCTTCATGATCGGAATGAATAATAAATTCCTTAGGCAAAAGGTAATGTTGCCAAGTTTCAAGCACACGCACTAAGGCATATAATTCCTTGTCATAGGTAGAATAATTCAACTGTGGGCCATGTAATTTCTCACTAAAATAGGCCACGGGTTTACCTCCTTGCAGCAGCACACCTCCTAATCCAAAACCACTAGCATCACATTCTAACTCAAAAGGCTTACCGAAGTCGGGTAACTGAAGTAGAGGTGCATGTGTAAGGCGATCTTTGAGTGTGGCAAAAGCTTGTTCATGTGCTGGCTCCCATGCAAAAGTAATTCCCTTCTTGGTCAACTCATGCAAAGGACCGGCTATGGTGCTGAAATCCTTCACAAAACGCCGGTAGAAACCTGCAAGACCAAGAAAACTACGTACCTGTGTGATAGTTTGGGGTTGCGGCCAGCGGTTGATTGCTTCTACCTTTGCCGCGTCGACCTCAATACCCTGTGAAGTGACAACATAGCCAAGAAACACAACTCGATCCGTGCAAAACGTGCACTTCTCAAGGTTACCAAACATTCTAGCTTCACGGAGGGCAACAAAAACAGCACGTAGGTGTTCAACATGTTCAGTGAGAGACTTGCTAAAAACCAAGATATCATCAAAGTATACAACCACAAAGCGTCCTATAAAGTGCCGTAGGACTTCATTCATCAAGCGCATGAAGGTACTAGGTGCATTAGTAAGTCCAAAAGGCATGACAAGCCACTCATATAATCCAAATTTTGTTTTAAAAGCAGTTTTCCATTCATCACCTAGTTTCATGCGAATTTGGTGGTAGCCACTACGGAGATCGATCTTAGAAAAGATAATGGCACCGCTAAGCTCATCAAGCATGTCATCCAGTCTAGGAATAGGGTGTCGATATCGAATGGTGATATTATTAATAGCACGACAATCAACACACATGCGCCAACTACCATCTTTCTTAGGTACCAAAAGAACGGGTACTGCACAAGGACTAAGGCTTTCACGGACGTACCCACGATCAAGAAGGTCCTGTACTTGGCGCTCAATTTCTTTTGTCTCCTCCGGATTGGTGCGGTACGCTGCACGATTAGGAAGAGACGCCCCCGGGACCAAATCAATTTGGTGCTCGATGCCGCGTATCGGTGGCAGCCCGGGTGGTATCTCAGCAGGAAAAACATCATTAAACTCCTGCAAAAGGTCAGTGACTGCAACAGGAACAGTGCTAGGAATGTTCGCAAGTGAAAACAACACGTTTGTGCAAATCAAGCCATATAGCAAGGGAGTATCATCACAAATTTCAGCAAGGTCAGTTTTAGTTGCAAGCATGACATGTCCTTTCAGATTAATAACTTGTGATGAAGAAGGAGAAGCAATTTTATCTTTCTGTTGCCTCAAAAGTGTCTTAGCTACTTGCTGATTTTCAGAAAGTTGTTTGCCCTTTTGTGCATCCCTAGCATGTTTTTCTTGTTCAAATTTTACAATTTCAGCAGGAGTCATAGGAAGCAATGTAACTTTCTTTCCTTTGTTCATAAACGTATACTTATTGCTCCTACCATGGTGTGTAGCATCAGTGTCATACTCCCAAGGTCTACCAAGTAACAGAGAACATGCTTGCATTGGTACTACATCAAAATCAGCAACTCCTAAGTATGTACCAATGGCAAATTTGATGTGAGCAGTTTGTGTTACCTTGACCTTACCGCTATTGTTGAACCACTGCACATGGTAAGGGTGCGGATGCGCACGTGTGGGAAGTTGAAGCTTCGTTACCATGTCGAGGCTCACCAAATTGTTGCAACTACCACTGTCGATGATGACACGTACACGGCGGTCATTGACGAGGAAGAAGGTCTGAAACAGATTGTTCCGTTGTGCCCGGTCGTCCTGCTCCATGTGAGTGCTTAAAACACGTTGTACAATAAGTGCTTCATGGTCGGCATAGGTATCCGATGTAAAAACAGCGTCATCATCGGATGTATCATCATCTCCTGCAATGTTAGCAGCAAGTGCATATTCATCTTCAACATCACTAGCACTTACATAGCCACCGTCTTCCGTAACAATATAAGCCTGCTGACTAGGGCAGTCTTTCATCACATGGCCAAGTCCTTTGCATCTGTGACACTGGATCACTGCAGAACGCGCAGTAGAGGCTGCCGAGGAGGTGGGCTTGGCTGGCGCCTTGGATGCTACAGTCTTGGAACTCTCAACCTGGGCTGTAGATGTAGAAGGTGTTGATGTAGCCGCCGGTCGAGAAGGGGGTGCGGGTGGTCGTTGCTGCTGCCCACTTGAGCGTGAAGTAGCACCACCAATGTTGGTCCTCATGCTGCGTTGTGGTTGTTGGCGACCCTGCAATTCTTTTTCTGCAAGCATAGCAAGGTGGAAAAGACGAGTGATAGTATTGTATTCTTTATAATCAATGATATCCTGAATTTCACGTCTTAAACCACCATAAAAACGGGCCATTTTATCCTCATTGTCCTCCTCAATTTCAGCACGCATGCAACCTATTTGCAACTCCTGATAATACTCCTCTACCGATTTATTTCCTTTGTTTAGGCGCTGCAATTTTTTTCTCAAATCACGTTTATATGAAGGAGGGACCCATCTACCACGCATTTGCCGTTTTAACATATCCCAAGTTTGTGGTTCATTGCCAACCTGAACTATTTCAGTCCACCAAAGAAGAGCATATCCAGTGAAGTCACTAGTAGCTAAACGCACGCGGTGGATAGCAGGAACCATGTGAGCATTAAATTTTTGTTCGACTGACATCTCCCAATCTAAATATGCATCTGGATCATAGGTGCCAGCAAAAGGAGGTACTGAAAATTTTACCTTGGAGTAGGGATCATTGTTCCTGTGGTTGTCATTGTTACCTCGTGGAGGGCGGTTGCGGTGGCCGCCCATACCTTGACGGTTGAATTGAAAGCGATGGCGTGCAGCCTCGTCAGGGTCAATGGCATTGTTTCCGGCATAGGATAGGTCGTCTTCCTCTTCAATATGATCGTCTTCCTCTTCAACATGTTCATCGTTGGCTCGTGCAGCAGGCAATCGTGTTTCCAAGGCAGTCATTCGGTCCACTAGGTCAGCCACAGTACGCGCGAGACGTTCGATGGAATGTTGGGTCTGCCGCTGAGACTCTAGTAGAGCACGCCGTGAGGCACAGTCATTAAAATCAGATGGAGGAGTGCCGCTGTTATCTGCCATGTTAGTGAAAAGATAAAACAACAAAGAATAATCCTATGTAAAACAGCTAGGTGGGGTGCTAGATGTGTGGTGGAAGCAATTCGTCAAGCACCTTACCCACGCTTGCAAGTGTTCTTACCACGCCGCAGTGAGGTCACCGGCCTACAGGTGATGAACCAAGTGGAGGTGGTGTACAATTGCAAGAAATAATCCTGTCCTGACCAAGAGAAATGTGTAGCTTGGAAGGCAAGTGAGTAGCAAGGATTAGCGATAATAATAACAGTTAACCAAGTTCAATAAGTATTCCCTAGTACTCGTCAAAGTTGCTGGCCTTGGTGCTCCCAAGGTGAAAATTCAAGCAATAGGGAAACTATGTGCCCAAAACTCAAATGGAAGCAAAAACAGGCCAAATCAGCTCTCTATAGATTGGACAAGGGATCGGACGAGAGATCGGACAAGTGATCGGACAAGGGTATGTGCACAATTTTTTTTTTCTGCTGCTGTTCGGATCGGACAAGAGTTCGGACAAAGGTTCAGACAAGAGATCGGACAAGCAGCAAACAGCCAAAGACTGCCTCAGATTGGACAAGAGTTCGGACAGGAGTTCGGACAAGAGTTCGGACAAGAGTTCGGACAAGCAACTAACAGCCCGCTTCTCTTTTTTTATATTTTTTTTTTCTCTCCTTTTTTTTCACTCTATTTTTTTTTGAAACAAGGATGACCAGAGGAGTAACCACAAAAATTGGCACCTACAACTGAGGTGGGATGTGGCTCACAAAAATTCAAACAAGTTCGCTGTCCGGCGAGCAAAAACTTTGTCCAATTTTTTTCTTTATCTTCCCGATTTTTTTTGGCGATTTTGGTGAGGGCTAACCGACCTAGGGGACCCTCCAAATTGAGTCAGGAACACGCTCAAAAAATTTCAGATTTTTCTGCCAAACGAGCGAAAAGTTATGCCTGTTTTACTGAAGGGGGGGGGGGGGTTTCGGTGGGGAATTTTTTCTGAGACACAAGAACAACTACTACTCAAACGACACAGAGGGATGACTAAACCAGCAACAAGACTCGACCAAGAACACGAACTCAACAAAGTTAAAACTGAAATTAAAATCGCAAGGCACAAAGGGGTTCTCGGTGGGGAATTTTTTTTGGTGCGGTTTTCTGGACTCTGGGTAAAACAAAAGCAAATCGAGATTACCTAACGGGGAATCTGAGCTCTGATACCAGCTGATGGGGGAGTGGTCCCGATCTTCCGCTAGGTAAAGGGTAAACTTGGGTTGGTGGAGAATCTCGACGTTGGCGATCCAAGGCTCCGGTCCGGCGGATCAAAACCTTGCAATCGTTACACCACTGTCTCCGTTGGTTATCAACCACGCAGGACGCGATTGACCTCGCCACGAAGGCTAATTCCTGCAAGCGAACCCAAGAACACAAGCAAGAACAGGAAGGATACAAATCGAATGCCAAATCACAGACAAACGAAGATAAGTTGAGGTTTCACAAACGCCAATGCGGCAGCCAATCGGTCCAGCGCAAGAGGCGGGATCTAAACACAACAGTGTAGATGCAACAAAGCAAAACCTAACCCTAGAAGTGGCTGGCGTGAGGATATATAGGGCGGCGGCCTGTGGAAGGGGAACAGACTTGGGCTGTGGGCTAGAAGACGTACAGACTCAGATTATGGCCAACATGGCCCAGTTCTGTCACGCAGTACTGTTTTAAATACACAGGTCGACTCGAGACTCCAAATGATGTGAAACCAACGGCAAAAGATTCGTCTTCTCCTCAGCTTTCCAAAAAGTCCAAGAACGCGCCAATCGGACTTCGTATGAGGAAGTTATGCCCATTTTGGTGAATGGTGGTCGATGTAGTCCGAACCAGCGAATTCTTGACTTCAAATCATCCGTGCGGCTCCGTCTTCAACTCCAACTCTCCTATTCCATCTCCCATGTTCCTAAGCAACAAATATCACTAGTATTCAGTAGCATCCCATCCAAACAATATAATCAAAGTTGCTAAGGAACGAATTAACCTCATGGTTCAAGCGACGGGCACGGGCGCGTGTGATTGGTCCTTGTAGTTGAATTGTAGGTGGAGGCTCCATGTGTGTATCATGTGAAGTGATGTCCTCATCAGTAGTGCAACAAGGAGGTAAGAGTGCTCAATGTCTTAATGGCTTGCTAAACAGTTACTTGGATTAATGGCTAGACCTAGTTGCTACTTTTGATGACTTCAAAATGTCTCACGTGTCAAGAGAGGCCAATTCCATTGAAAATGATTTGGCTCAGCAAGCATCTGGCTATCAAGTCAGGAGAGGCAAATTTTCTGTATAGGAAAAGCCAATGCTTGGTCGCCCTACCGAAGCCAGGAGCTTCGAGCAGGCGCGAGGGCTACTGGACCCTCCGGGTGGACCCCTCCGGCCACCGGAGAGTGCCGTGCACTAGAGCCCCCAGCCGGAACACTGTCCACCAAAGGCCCTGGTGCGCCGAAGCCCCTGAGCCAAAGCCCGCTGGACAGTGAGGGTCCTCGGGACTGACCAGCTCCGCACGACCAAACCGGTCAGGCTTCGGTAGAAGTAGGAAAGGCCCGGGGGGCACTCCGAGATCAGCAGCTTAGACATCACTCCAGGGAAGGAGCTAGAAAACTCTCCGGACGTCCATAAGGATGATTGGAGAATGCCAATTGTCTAGTATCTGAGAAACCCTAGTCATAAGGTAGATCGGAAAGTTTGGCGACAAGCATTTAAATTTGTTTTGTTACATGATGTACTATATCGCCAAACTGTTGATTGAGTACTATTAAAATGTTTAGACGATGAACGGTCCAAGGTCGCTACGGGAGAAGACCATGAAGTGCTTTGTGGCACTCATCAGTCGGCCCAGAAAATGAGTTGGATGATCAAAAGAGCACGTTTCTACTAGTCGACTATGACTGAGGATTGTTTTAAATATTATAGAGGGTGTGAAGCCTGCCAAAAGTTTGGCAACATTTAGTTAGCTCCTGCTTCATTGCTTAACCCTATTATCAAGGCATGGCTGTTCCGAGGTTGGGGTTTAGACTTCATCGGCCAGATTTATCCTCCTTCCTCAAAAGGACAATAGTTCGTGTTGTTGGCGATGGATTACTTCACCAAATGGACAGAAATCGTGCCTCTCAAGAATATGACTCACAATGATGTATTTGATTTTATCTTGACGCACATTATATATAGATACGATATTCCTCAAACTCTCACTACAGATCAAGGTAGTTCATTTGTATCTAAAGAAGTGAGAGACTTCGCTGAATTTTATGATATTAAGTTGATAAACTCTTCAACATACTATGCTTAGGCTAATGGTCAGGCCGAGTCTAGTAATAAGACTGTGATTAAACTCATTAAGAGAAAAATAGAATAATTCCCTAAGAGGTGGCATGAAGTGCTTTGTGAGGCACTATGGACTTGTAGAACTGCAAAGCACGGTGCTACCAAAGTTAGTCCATATGAGCTGGTATATGGACAAGAAGCCGTTCTACTTGTAAAATTAGATCTTGGCTCTTTAAGAGTTTTAAAGCAAGATGGTTTATCTGTCGATGAGTATGAGACTCTTTTGAAGGACAATCATGAAGAAGTGACCGATAAGAGGTTAAGGGCTTTAGAAGCTATTGAGGTAGACAAGAGGAGAGTAGCTAAAGCCTACAATAAGAAGGTTAAACCAAAATCATTTCAAGTAGGTGACTTGGTTTGGAAGACAATTTTGCCCTTAGGCAAAAAAAGCCCTAAATTTGGTAAGTGATCACCTAGTTGGGAACGTCCTTTCAAAATAGCCTAAATCGCTCCTGGTAATGCATATTGTTAGGGGGAAATACTTCATCCCCACGGCTTCTCAGATCAATAAGCAAGGACAATTCGTCAGCATCAAAACAGAAGTTCACTTTCAAGGTGATGAAGTTTCTGAGATGAAGGGTACTTCGAAGCATCTGTTCTAAGACACCCTCCGAAGGCTCCGTCTCTACATTGGGAAACAACAAGACTGACGGGACGTTTGCTTTATCTATCTTCTTCGGTTAGATTTTACTATTTTAGCCCTATTCGGGGTACCGAATAGTTTCCTCCATGTCGGTTGTAACTAAGGGGTAAAAAGGTATTTTCCTTAGAGTTTTTACCTATAAATACCCCCCTTCTTACCCTGTAATAGGCATCGAGTATTCAGATATTCAATACACAACTTCAAACTACTTCAAGCTATTATCCAATACGGAGGCTCAAGGTAGTTCGATTCACCAACTACTGTTTGTTAGTTCTTAATCTCAGAGAACCTATTAGCGTAATCTTTTATGCCAACAGTTGGCGCCTTCCGTGTGGAACCTAGTTCTAAAATCTACTTCTCCGCCGCTGACTGCACTTCGAAGAGAACTTGTGGAGGGAGCTTGGGAGTCTCAAGATTCCGCGCACCCTTCGGTAAGGTGCTTCCTAGTGCAGCTCGAAGGCCTCCCCTTGCCTTCACAAACCAGTCGAAGTCTTTGGTATTTGGACCTCAACTTCGGTAGCCATGCCTCCCAAATGGAGCCTAGCCACTGATCCTCCCCGAATGTCCCCTCGAACTAACGGTGCAAGACCCTCAGTCATCCCACTAACCCCCGAAGGGGTCATCGAACGTCGAGCACCTAGAGGCCCCCGAGCCGCTCCTACGGTCCTTCAAACTGATTACACCAGTTCCCAAGACCCAGAGCTCCCCTCCAGAGGAGATGAAGACCCTCCTAAGGATGCAGCTACCCAAGTAGTGCGACTGCAGGAGGAAGTAGCAAGGTGGAGGCAAGAGGCTGCTGATCGACTTCACTCTCAACCCTTTACTCATGCTCCGGAGGTGCCTCAAGACGATGGTACTGGTCAACATCCCGAAGCTCTTCAAGTCCCAGAGGAAGCCGAGAATGCATCCTTCGATGATGAATCTCCATTGCTTTCGGTCTTGCATAAAGTGCCCTTCAACCCCAGATTCAAGGCCTCGATGCTGCACAAATACTCCGGTAGGTCTGACCCCGGAGAATTCTCTCGTTCATATGCCTTGGTGATAGAGGCCAGCGGAGGGGTGCGTAACCGTATGGCAAAGTGTTTCCCCCTCGCACTAGAAGGTGTGGTTCTCCAATGGTTCTGGTCCATAAAGCCAGGATCGATCAAGTCATGGGAGAAGCTCAAGAGGAAGTTCGTAAGTAACTTAGAGGGTACGTTTGTAGCCCCGATGTCAACTGAAAGTTTGTTCTAGGTGAAGCAGCGAGAAGGGGAGACACTTCGGAAGTATTGCACATGCTTCGCCCACACCAATTCTCAGATCAAAGGCTTATCTACCTCTTTGGTAGTCAATGCCACGCGCGAAGGGGTGCTGAACCCAGATCTCCTCAGCAACCTTCACTGGAAGCTGGTGTCGTCTGTAGCATAGCTGATGGTATACTTCGAACAGTATGCCAAGGCAAAGGAAGGCTGCCTCTAAAGAACCGCAACACTTGCACCAGCCCTTCGAGAAGTGAAGACGGATCCTGAAGTCCCAACCTCTCCGCAAGCCCCCCTTAATAATCGCTTCAATGATCATAGGCGGGGAAAGAAACACTTCTGCTCCGAGGTGTTAAATATTGCACCCTCTACCCTGAAGATGCCTATCAACCTTCAATAGGCACAAGGTTACAAGGTTGGTGCCTCGAAGCCCCAAGAGAGAGTGGCTAGTAAATGCCAAAGCTTCTTCTATTGTGTGCATGGCAAGAATAGAAGCCATGACACGAAAGATTGCAAGTCCGTATTAACCCTTCGAGGTGAGTACTTAGGACAAAGTCAAGGCGAGGTACTTCGGACCGAGCCCCTGCAGCAGTGCGCTCGGAGACTGTGCAAGTCGTGGCTCGAGCCAGCAACCCTGAAGCACAGATCAAACTCCCGGTGGCCAACATTATGCCACCACCAAAGCAGGAAGATCCCCAAGATCATGGCAAGCGAGTGGTCCTTCCCATCTCCGGAGGGGGGATCCTCGATAACATGTCAAAAAGGCAGCGAAGAGAATATGTCCGCGAAGTAGGGCACATAGGGACCTCGAGTTCGGTGACAGAAATGGCCGAGTGGTCTCATGTACCTATTTCTTTTACTACCAATGATGCCGCGTGGGTGAAATTCCCTCATGCTGACCCTCTTGTTATTTCAGCTGATATAGTGGGAGTTTAAGTCCAAAGGATCCTGGTGGATGGCATTCCCCTTCGACCCGATGTGCATTCCCCAAAGACACCTACTTCCGGCAGCTCGCCCACTCTAGGGCTTCACAGGTACTCCTCTTGATGGCCTTGGCCAGATAGGCCTCAAGGTTGCCTTCGGAGAGGGGCCCCTGGCCATGGTGGAGGAGGTTATGTTCGATGTCGTCCACGCCCCATATGCCTATAATGCAATTTTTGGGTGGGGAATGCTGAACCAGTTCGGAGCTATAGCACATCATAATTATTTGTGCCTCAAAATGCCCACGCAAGGTGGAGTCCTCACTATATCAGGAGACCAAGCTATAGACCGAAGAGTAGAGTACGGCCATGGTCCACCTTTAGACCATCGGCAGGTGAATAGTGTGTCAGAGCGCACGGAGGAGGCTTCAGAGTCTTCAAGCTCCTCGAAGGGCCCTTCCCGAAAGCCAAGCCCGAAAGGTGATGTGATCACGAAGATGATCTTGAAAGAGGGAAAGGAGTACCTGATACAATTTGGCAAGGGGCTACCTTCGGAGTTAGCTACTTCGTTGGAAGAAGTAGATAAGGAAAATTTGGATATCTTCGCTTGGACTGACGAAGACATCCCCAGAGCTGACCGGAGCATCATCGAGCACAGCTTGCTTGTCAACCCAAAGGCTAGGCCAGTGCGCTAGGGGCTCCGTAAGTTATCAGCAAAGAGGGCCGACCTTGCTAAGGTAGAGGTGGAAAATTTGTTGAGAGCTGGAATGATTAGGGAGATAGCCCACACCGAGTGGTTGGCTAACCCCATTTTTGTCTAGAAAAGGGGTTCCGGTAAGTGGCGCATGTGCATTGATTTCACATCATTGAATAAAGCATGCCTGCGAGACCCCTGCCCTAAGCCCCGAATAGACTAGGTCGTGGATTCTACAGCTGGCTCCAAGTTGTTAAGCTTCTTGGATGCATACTCCGGTTATCATAAGGTTTGGCTAAAGCGCGAAGACGAAGCCAAGATGAGTTTTATAACTCCCTCCGGAGTATTTTGTTATGTTCAAATGCCTTTTGGTTTGCGGAATGCTGGATCCACCTTCTCACGTCTAATAGCTAAAGTTGTAGGTCATCAGATAGGCCGAAATGTCGAAGCCTACATGGATGATATTGTAATAAAGAGTGTTGTAGAGCACCAACATAGCCTAGACTTAGCTGAAACCTTTGAGAGCCTCCGAGCATGTGGAGTTCGCCTCAACCCTGAAAAATGTATATTCGGGGCGCAAGAAGGAAAACTGCTAGGGTACTTAGTTTTGAGTAGAGGAATCGAAGCTAGCCTGACGCAGATAAGCGCATTGCAAAAAATGGCTCCACCATAAAATCTGAAGCAGGTCCAGAAGATGATAAGATGGCTCGCATCCCTCAATAGATTCCTGGCTAGATCAGCCGAATGAAGCCTTCCAAATTTTAAAGCTCTAAATGGTTCCGAAAGTTTCAAGTGAACGCCGGAGTGCTAGAAGATCTTTCAGGACATAAAAGATTATCTCGGAAATCTATCAACACTTACTGTGCCACTCCTAGAAGAAACTCTCCTTTATCTTGCAGCAACGGGCTCCGGAGTAAGTGTAGTATTGGTTAGGGAAGTTGAATTTAAAGGAAAACTGGTGCAGAACCCAGTCTACTTCATCACCGAAGCTTTGTCCAGAGCAAAGACAAGATACTCTGAGCTAGGAGAAAAGATTCTACGGGTAGGATCGGAAAATGGGCTATCGAGCTAGCCCCCTTTGGTATTTTCTTCACAGCGAGAACAACTATAAAGTCCCAAGTCATATCTGACTTCATGGTAGAGTGGACTCCATCGGCAGTCTGGGCTCCGAAAGAAACCTCCGACGGTTTATGGACAGTTTTTTTCTGATGGAGCATATCAGGCATCTGGTGCTGGAGCTAGAGCTGTGATAATATTGCCGTCAGAGCAAAAGGCCATGTATTCTGCGAGGCTCAACTTTAAGACCACCAACAATAATGTAGAGTACGAAGAGATCCTGCTTGGCCTCCGAAAGACAAAGGCACTTGGAGCAGCAAGGATTGTAATAAAGACAAATTCCCAAGTTGTCGCAGGGCATGTTGACAAAAGCTTTCAAGCCAAGAACCCGCACCCTGCAAAGTATTTAGAAGAAATCCGCAAGACCGAAGCAATGTTTAAAGGATTTTCTATTCGAAGTATCCCTCGAGCAGATAATCAACTTGCAGACATTGTAGCGAAGGCAGCCGGAGCATTGGATGTTTTGGAGGGCATCAAGCCTACGGTGCATCAATTACCCTCCGCAGAAGTCCTTTGCATCCCAGTCGCCGATTGGTGGACTCCAATTTTGGATGTTTTGCAGAATAGTGCAGTCTTGTTAGACAGTCTGGATTTCCTAAGGATGCAAGCAAGGGCTCGAAATTATGAGCTTGTCAACAGGATTTTGTACAAAGCCAGAGTTTGTTCTCCCTTACTCCGGTGCATGTCACAACCCGAAGGCCAAGAGACTTCGGGAGATTCATGAGTGCTTATGTGGCAGCCATCTAGCCCCCCGTGTTCTAGCAGGAAAGATACTTCAGCAAGGGCTCTATTGGCCCACAATTGTAAGAGAAGCGGAAGCGCTAGTTCGAACCTGCCAAGCATGCCAGTTGATGGGTATAAGGAGCCACCGTCCGCCAACACCTCTTCAAGTTATCTCCCCAGTATGGCCAATGGCGTGATGGGGAATGGATCTCATTGGCCCTTTTCCAATGGCAAAAGGAAGCTTGAAGTTTGCAGTGGTAGAAATTGAGTATTTTTCTAAATGGGTCAAAGCAGAACCCCTAACTACTATCACTTCAAGAAATGTACAAAAATTCTTTTAGCAAAATATCATATGCTGGTTCGGAGTGCCAAGGGAGTTAACTGTGGATAATGGCACTCAGTTCGAAGCTGAACCCTTTAAAGAATTTTGCGACTAACTAGGCATCAAGTTATGTTTCGCAACAGTTCGCCACCCCCAATCCAACAGAGCCGTCGAGCGAGCCAATGGAAATATTCTCGGGTTGGCTAAGGGGCTATGGACCGAAGAGCTCCCCAAGATTCTTTGGTCCATTTGGACCACTCAAGCTAGGTCCATAGGCTTCACCCCATTTAGGTTGCTATTCGGAGATGAGGCCATTACTCCTACGGAGCTCAAAGGTGGTTCCCTCCACGTAACGGAGCCTGGAAATGAAGAAGAAAGAAACACTTCGCTGGACTTGTCATAAGAAACAAGGCTTCGAGCTGTCGCCAATCTGATGAAGTACCAAGACCAAACGAAGGCATGGTATGACCCGAAGATAAAAGTGAACGAGCTCAAACCAGGTCATTTGGTATTGCGAAGTGTAATAGCTCTGGGGAAGATAGGAAATAAATGGGAATGACCATATATTATCCTATGCTCAGGACACCCCGGGTCGTTTAAACTAGATAATTTAGAGGGGAAGAGTTAAAGCATGCATGGCATGCGGAGCACATTAAACGTTATTACACTTAGGGGCTCCTTGTAATCAATTGTAAAAGTACCTTTCTAAATTAAATAAATATGGAGGTTCAAATTATGTTTACTCTTCAAATATTCCTTACTCCTGGTGGACACATCAGGAAAACAGAGATGCTTGCGGAGGTAAGCATCTTTCAAGGAACCGAGAAAATGGCCTTCGAACCATTGGTTCAAGGATTCCATAAAAGAGCCTAAGGTGGCCAGCCTACGGGTTCCATGCTCCGGCTTGTTAGGATCCGTAGAAGAGTCTAAGGACTTTAAAAGAACAGATTTCTGGCCTACGGGTTCGAAGCATCTGTAAAAGAGCCGAAGGTTGCCAGCCTATGGGTTCTAGGCTCTGGCTTGTTAGGATCCGTAGAAGAGTCTAAGGACTTTAAAATAACAGATTTCTAGCCTACGGGTTCGAAGCATCTGTAAAAGAGCTGAAGGTGGCCAGCCTACGGTTTCTAGGCTCTGGCTTGTTAGGATCCATAGAAGAGTCTAGGACTTTAAAAGAATAGATTTCCGGCTTATGGGTTCGAAGCATCTATAAAAGAGCCGAAGGTGGCCAGCCTACGGATTCCAGGCTCCGGCTTGTTAGGAGCCGTAGAAAAGTATAAGGACTTTTAAAAAACAGATTTCTGGCCTACGGGTTCGAAGTATCTATAAAAGAGTCGTAGGTTACCAAGCAATAAGGTTTCAAGGCCTCGGCACAATGAAACACTTTTAAAGTCCTAAGCGACTGCTATTGGAGCCTACAGGTGTAAACATAGCTCCGAAACATATAAACATCATAATATGAACGTACAGTTCGAAGAACTCTACGAAAGAGTGAAGTATGATTAACAAAAGTTGTGCGAAGCATCAGATTGTTATGTCAATCATTGTGTCCGACGGACCCTATCGCAATGTGTACGGTCCCCCACCCACAAGGAGGGGCAGGGGAGTAAGGAAGAACCAAAATATGCTTCCAAAGCAATTTATATTAATTGGATAATCATATTGTATTACATCAAGAAAAAATTTGGTCTAAGCCTAGATAAAAACGGAGACGCCTTCGACCTCTAGAGCTATTTCTAAGACCACTTCGGCCTTCGGAACCCGAAGTCTTCAAACATTCTTCTTGGTCCGAGTGCTTTTCTTCTTCGAAGCTCACCGTTTTTTCTGCTCCTCTTGAAGTTCAGCCTAGGACAGGAGTCTCTCGGAGCTAGCCTCCGCCGGGTCTTTGGTTTGGTACTCCGAGTTAGACCAATCTATGTATTCGGAGGACGAAGATGCTACTTCCTTATCCTCTTCCTTAATATAAGCTAAGACCTCACGGTGTACTTCGGGTGCTATCTCCCATTGATCCCCCTGAGGAACAGAGAACCATCAGTGTCGATAGGCCCTTAAGCCTTCTAGGACAGCCCACTACCGGCGGAGCCCTTCGCTAGGCTCCACTACTTCGAAGCCAATCTACGAAGTGCATAGCAAAACCTAAGAATAAACATCCAAACAAAGATTCCTTGTTTATAAACATTTTATTCATTAATATAGGGGCTTTACAAGATTTCTTGTACATGCTTAAACACCCTATAAAGCTAAACCTGCGGGTCGGCTGGCGGAGCAGGCGGGGTAGGAGCCAGTGAAGTCTGAAGTGGAGGCTTCATTTGAGCTTGCTTCCGTCAGGAGTTTATGTATCGAGAGAAACTTCTTAGAGGGGCTAAAAAGATGATAGATGAGCTTGAGAGTGCGCTTGCCATGGCAAATGGCAAGATTGAGAGTCTGTCTTCTTCTCCTTGCTTGGGTGGTAGCAGTGAGTGCCCTAACTGTGAGCTGTTGTTGTGTGACCTGACGACTCTGAAGTCTATGTACACAAAGAGGGTAGATGAGAGAGACGCTATGGCCACTGAGCTTGAAAGCACTCAGCTAGAGCTGAAAGATGCTCATCCCACTATCATCATGCCCTCTGTAGACTGCCCATCTCATTTAGATAGTATAGCTGTGCTGAGAGCCAAGAGTGATGAGCAGTTGGGCGAGTTAGCTAGAGCTTGAGACCTTGTCAGTTCCACCCACTATTTGTGAGAACTGCTTGTCCCTGGGATTGGAGCTGATCAAGCTAAAAGCTGAGAAGTCTGTCAAAGTTGATAGAGAGTGTGAGATCTGTTTGTCTTAGGTGGAGGTGCTAGCTTCCTTGAGAGAGGAGCTAGCTGATGTTCGGAACGAGAACTTTTACCTCCGTCAGATCCTGAGTTGGATTAGTGCTAGAGAGCCACAGCTTGGCATGATGATCCAGTAGTTCAAGATGCAGGATGGGTTTTGTTGGCGTAAAAGATTACGCTAACAGGTTTCTATAGAAAAGAAAATAACAAATGAAGTGTTTGCGAAGAGAACTGTTCTAAGCCTCCGAAAGGATAACAACTTAGAATAGTTCGAATGTGTGTATTGAATAACTTGTATTCGATCCCTATTACAGGGTGAAATGGGGGGTATTTATAGGCCCACATATTAAGGAAAAGACCTAATTACCCCTCTATTACAACCGACATAGTGGAAACTATTCGGTACCCTTGATAGGGCTAAAATGGTAAAAGACTAATCTAATGATATAAAAGATAAATCTTCCATCTTAGCTGGCAATAAAGATCTTGAATTGCCTTAGTTCGAAGATGTACTCCGAACCAATGCCTATCTTCGTACTTCGAACTTGACTCAGGATATCTTCGAAGATGGACGTCTGGAAACCTTAGAATCCACTATCTGCTTTCATGCTGTCGTCGCAATAACCCCGAAGATGAGATATTTTCCCCCAACAGGTTTGGGGTAGGTTACACCTATACCAAGGCTGACTTCAAGAGTGCCATTAGCCTTGCAGTGGAGTGGAGCAAGATGGCTCCAGAGCAGAGATATCCCAAGACTCACTCCACTGAGTCTTTTCAGGTTAGTCAGCCCAAGGATGGAGTGTTCCCAGAACAACATAAAGCTCCACCCAAGAAGCCTATCTGGGTCCCAAAGCCTAAACCTCTCCATACTTCTCTTCTCTTTACTTGGACCCTCTCACACCAAAGAGTGTACATCCAACACCACCAACCCTACGAACCCCAAGCCTCAACCACATCCCAAGAAGCCTACCTATCATTGTGAGTTTTCTCAGAGAGACGGGTATCATGAGGTATTTTGCTTCAGGAGGAAGTGGGTTGAGAGAACAGAGAGAGCTCGGGCTAGGAAGGAGCAGTTCTACTAGTAGGGTGGTAGATAGAGAGTCCCTCAACGTGGAGAGTGGCTAGAATCCAGGCCACATCGTATAGGTGGTGGTAGAGGAGACAACTTTCATGATCGTGCTCTGGAGGGTGGATTTCGTTCCCATAGAGCTCCAGGCCATTTTGGATACGACTTTGGACCTCATGGCTGTGATTTAGGCAGAATAGAGGACCGTGCTTTGAGCCACGTTTTGGTATAGATTCGTATGATTCCTTTTGCTTTCCTACTTTTGAGCAGATGGCTCAACATTGATTTAGCTCCATTGCTAAACCTGGTTTCGGACCGTCCGCTCCCACTCACGACCATTGATCTTGTAGGATCGAGGACTGGAGGACGTGTGGATCATGGATTCAGGATGTTCTCGCCACATGATAGGACACCACATATGGTTTTCCAGCCTCACTCCCCCGAGCTCCAAGGAGTACATCACTTTCGGGAACAGTGGTCAAGGGAAGGTACAAGGTATTGGGTCGATTGGCATCTCTGATCATTTCTCTTTGAAGAATGTTGCTTTGGTTGGAAACTTGAATTTTAATTTAATTTCTGTTTCGCAACTTCTTGAGGATGGTTTAGAGGTTCACTTTAAGGATGGTTTAGAGGATCTTTGGTTTGCCAGATATTACCTTTCGGTAAGGTTTTTCGTATTGATTTCTCTAGTTCTTCTGGTCCTTCTTGTTGTCTGATTGCTGGATCCTCCTTTGAGCTCTGGAAGTGGCATAGGAGGTTAGGTCATTTGAGCTTTGATCTGCTAGTCAGACATAGCTCTGTGGACCTTATCCAAGGATTGCCCCAAGTTGAAGATGGAGAAGGATCTAGTTTGCCATCCTTGTCGTCATGGGAAAATGGTTGCCGCTTCTCACGCACCTGTGACTCAAGTGATGACTTCATACCCGGGAGAGCTGTTACACATGGATACAATTGGTCCAGCTCGAGTACGCTCAGTCAGTGGTAAGTGGTACGCGCTTGTGATAGTTGATGATTTTTCTTGATTCTCGTGGATTTTCTTTCTGGAGTCTAAGGATGAGTCATTTCAGTTTGTTCATGACCTGATTTTGAAGCTGAAGAATGAGAACAATGGTCGGATGCGATAAATTCGTTCGGACAATGGCTCTGAGTTGAAGAACTCTCAGTTCGTCAACTTCTATAGTGATTAGGGTCTTGATCATCAGTTATCTGCCCCTTACACTCCCTCACAGAACGGTGTCGTGGAATGATAGAACCGCACACTGGTCGAGATGGCCAGGATGATGCTCGATGAGCACATGACTCCTAGGCGCTTTTGGGCTGAAGCCAAGAACACGACATGCTGTCTGGCCAACCGCATTTTTCTTAGAGCTTACTTAGGTAAGACATCATATGAGTTGCGGTTTGGCAGACAGCCCAAAGTGAGTCACTTGCGAGTGTTTGGTTGCAAGTGCTTTCTGCTCAAGAAGGGAGGGCATTTGGACAAGTTTGAGTCTCGTTGCTGGGATGCAGTCTTTCTTGGTTATGCTTTACATTCTCGAGGCTTTCGTGATTGTAACCTCAACTCTCAGCAGCTTGTCGAGATTTGGGAGGTTTCTTTTGATGAGTCTATGCCTTCGCTGACTCCTTCTTTTAAGCTTTCTGGAGATGATGAGCTCAGAGAGTCCATCTTCGAGGAAGATGATGATACACCTATTGTTGATGAGGGTAGTCCTTCTGCACAGCTTGTAGACCGTACATCTTCTGAGACTTCAACTGAGGATGAGGGCGGACCTCTGATCACTCCTTCTACTTCGATCAAGCCCCCTCAGCCGAGTCTAGAGGTGCCAGTTGCTGACTCCGGTGAGGTGACTTCAGATCACCTAGGATCCCGAGCAGTTCAGCATGATCACCCCTTAGAGCTCATCATCGATGATCTTACTGAGAGATCCTTGCGTTATTCTGTTGGTTCTCTTGTTGTGTTTGCTGAGTCTGCGTTTGTTGCCACTTTTGAGCCCATAGACGTTTCTCATGCTCTTTCTGATTCAAATTGGATAAATGCCATGCAAGAAGAGCTTGAATATTTTGTTCGCAATTGGATTTGGACACTGGTGGAGATGCCACCTGGACGCAACACCATAGGCACCAAGTGGGTGTTTAGGAACAAACAAGGTGAAGATGGGGTTGTGGTGCGCAACAAAGCTCAACTAGTTGCACAGGGTTTTTGCCAGAAAGAAGGTATTGATTTTGAGGAGACCTTCGTCCCTGTTGCCTGTCTTGAGTCCATTCGTATTCTTTTGGCCTTTGCTACTTCTAAAGGGTTTAAGCTTTTTCAAATAGATGTCAAGAGTGCTTTCTGAACGAGTACATAGAGGAGGAGGTCTATGTTAAGCAGGCCCCCAGTTTTGAGAACCCTAAGTTTCCTCGACATGTTTTCATGTTGCAGAAAGCTTTATATAGTCTGAAGAAAGCCCCCAGGGCTTGGTATGATCGCCTAAAGCAGTTTTTGTTGGGTAACGACTTTGTGATTGGTTCTGTGGACAAAACTCTTTTCCTGCTCAGAGTTGGCTCAGACTTATTGGTTGCTCAGATTTACGTGGATGATATTATTTTTGGTGGTTCTACAAATGAGCTTGTGTCCAAGTTTTCTGAGTAGATGCACCACAACCAAGCAGACCAAGGATGGCATCTTCATCCACCAGAGCAAGTACACGCGGGATATACTGAGAAGTTTGATTTTGGTGGAGAGCTGAAGCCTCAGATGACCCCAATGGGTACATCCGGGGGCCTGGACAAGGACGAGAACAGCATCACGATCAACGAGAGAGAGTATCAAGGGATGATCGGATCGCTGCTGTATTTGACGGTGACCAAACCATACATTTAGTTTGTCGTGGGGCTGTGCGCGTGCTTTTAGTCTTCACCGCGCGCATCTCATTGGCAGGCTGTCAAGCGTATTTTCAGGTACCATACTTATGCTCCTGATCTAGCTGCTGCTCACAGTTGGTTTGGATGATTTCTACTTTGTAGGATTTTGGGTTGTTCTTCCCTGCCAGATTTTCTTTGTTTTGTGATAGCACCAGTGCAATTATTGTAGGGAAAAACCCATGTCTTCATTCAAAAACCAAACATATTGATGTGCGCTTTCACTTTCTGAGGGATCAATATGAGAAAGGGGTCATTGAGCTTGTTCATGTTGATACCCATCAGTAGTTGGCTATCATTTTTACCAAACCCCTAGATCAGTCTACTTTTGAGCGTTTGCGAGGGGATTTGGGAGTTGTGTATCCTTTTTAGGATATTTTGAGTCAGTTTTTTCTTCTTCTTTCTTCTTTTCTTGAGTCTTCTCGTGTGTGTTCATATCATGCATATTCACATATCACACTTTGAGCTTGCTTCTGTTATATTATTGATCTGCCTTACTTATTCTAGCTGCTATATGCTTTTGATTAACTGTCGATGATCATGCTTTGCTTTAGTTCACATGATATGTCTGATATCTGTCATATGCATGACTTTTATGCTTTAAAATTGAAAAATGATCACCATTGCTTCTGGTAACTAGCATGTGTAGGCTGAGTGTTTTTGCTATCTGTTACATGCCTGGTAGCTAGATCCATAGATGCAGATATGCAACTTGGACATCTATATGCTTTAAACATGAAAAATGTGCTATACAAATGATAAAAATTTAGAAAAATGAAAAATTCATGCCTTTTAATGCTTATTTGAAAAGATCTAGGTGGGTTTGCTTTGTCGCAGTACATTGTTCTGGATTGCTTACCATAACACTTTGGTGTGAACTAGGACAGTGTAATGTATGCTAAGACCAATGTCTTAAGCTTCTGATGATCCAGTTCTGGCCTAGGCTTGACTTGGTCGGTTAGCATAAGGTTGACTTGCAAATAACCCCTCGCAAAAATGAAAAAGGAAAAGAAGAAGCCTGAAATTTAAAAAGATAACAAGTTCGCTGAAGCACTTTGTTCTGGACAATTCTTAACTTGGTAGGTATTAGTTAACTTTTGCATCTCATGCTTTATTTTGCTTGTTAACTAAAAAATGTGGTGATGCTTTTGTTTGCAAAAATCAAAAAATGCGTGCTAATGACTCTCTTTAGATATCATCTGTTGCACTGATCATGTCATGTATCTTAGACAGTATGTCTTTTGTTATACCTGTTAGATGTTGTAATTGCAGTCAATCATATCTGAGAAGCATGCTTTTTACACTGCACTTGCACCCCATTTGCATTCATGGCATATTTGGGGGGGAGCTGCATGTCAGGGGGAGTGTGTGTCTGTGTCTCTTTAGAGTGCATTTAGTCTCACTTTATGAGTTCAATTGTCAACAAGGGGGAGAAATTTTGGGTTACTCGACCTTGGGAATTTTTTGCTTTCTCTTGGATTTGTTTCATGGGGAGTTTTAGTCTCTTTTTCCTTTACTCTTTGGATATCCTTGTTGATAATTCTGAGTTCTGAGGTTGCACTTGTTTTGAGTTGTTTTGAGACTTTTTTTTGGTTAACCATAATGACTGTTTTTCTTGCTTCTGTTCGGTTTTTGGTCATTAGGGTTAATCTTTTGTTTTATTTTCTTATTTTTGTATTCTTCTGTTTTTTTTTCGCGTTTCCAAATGTTTTGCAGGTTCTGAAGAATTGCTGAAGAGGGTGTTGACAATGCACTCATCAAGGGGGCGATGAGTGATTGTCAACGGAAGTCGGGCAGAGGAGCCGCGGAGTCGGGCTACCCCAATCAGAGTACACGGGCTAAGAGCGGCAGAGGATTCACTGGTCTGTTGACCGGGATTGACTCAGGTACATGGGCGGCGAGCGATTGTCAGGCCGAGGGAGCTGCGGAATCGGGTCGGCCCAATCCGGGTACCCGGTTCGAAGACAGTGGACGCTTTGTCACTTTCGGCGCAAAACTGATAACCAATGATTATCTTTATTTAGGAGTTTATTATTTAGCCTTCAGGTCCACAGTCTGTGTTATTCGAGTTAGTATAAAACCCTAAGGGCATTTTGGTCATTTCCAATTTTATTTTCAGAGTCAGTGCAATTTACCCTAGGGGTAAATTTGTCTTTTTCCCTTTATTAGTGGGCTGCCTATAAATAGGCCCCAACCCCCTAGGGTTAGGGTTGACTCACCAGAAATATTAATCTGAGTTCATTTTCTGCCGCCACTATTTCTTCCCGATCTGATTCCTTCATCGAAGCCTGGCGCATTGCTCACGATGCGCCCAGCCACGCACGAGGCGCTCGGCTGCTGGGGGATCCAATGGCACAACAGGTTTTTTTTGCTGGGATTTGCGTGTGCGCAGTCTGGACACAGAGGGCTACGTTAGGGGCATGGGAGTCTCTACAGCAGCGTGGCGGCCGAGACACAGCAGCAGCATCATTACTCAGTCAGGGAGAAATTCAGCAGCACTGCGCAGTCGTGGCATCCGTGCAAGGGCGTAGTGCTGAGCGTTGAGGCGCGTGTGGGTCACATCTGCAGCACACAATCCTTACCTCCAGGCAGCCATGCCATGGCTCTGCATGCACAATGGCCAAGGTAGCAGACCATGCGCAGGGGCTCGGCCTTTCGGTTCATGTGTAGCAGCACCTAGCAGCGGATAGCAGTAGCGTGCGGCGGAGACCAAGCAACAGCACATGGAAGCAGTCCTATGCGTGAGAGGACATCAGCAAGGAGGGGCCGGCAACTTTTATTTGTGCGGCGACATCAAACGCAAGTAATTTTTCTGATCTAATCTCCTATGTTTCAACCAAGTTAATTAATTAGCATGCGAACCTGATTAGTGATTTCATGATTAATTTTTGGCTGCTAAACCATGTTAGTGCTCGAGTAATGTTTAATTAAGTATTTTTAGTTTGTTCGTATAAAAAGAAAAATTAGTCACAGTAATATTTTTCTTTCTCGATTTACGTGCAATACATCAGTTTTATTTCTGAATGATCCATGATTTATTTACTTGATTAGTATTTTATTTTCAGATTGCAATGTGAATATTTATTGATATATCCAGGTGTTTTCCTATGCACATCAAGTATTTATTAAATCATCTGAGAACACATTTTTATTTACTGCAGTTATTTTGTTTAGTTTAAATTTACTTTTAATATCGTTGTTGATGTCTTTTTAATTAGGACACCGGTAAGTTTTAGGCTAGACAACTTTAGTACTTGTGATCTGTTTTTGCTTCTGCTGTTTGTCTGTCGAGGTGCATTGGGTGTTAGGATTAGGCCATTGATTCGAAAGAATTTTTTAGGCACCCATTCACCCCCCTCTGGTCGCTACTTTCGGTCCTATAGAGGGCCAAATCGAGCTCTGGTGCTCTGGCTTTGCTCAGAACGGAGACCAGTTCGGAGCTCGCGACTTCTTGGCCTTTGTTCGCCAAAGTTTCTAAAAGTGTCCAGAGCCCTGTCCGTTGCTCCAAGAACGGAGCCAGCAGAGGAAGCCAGGACAGGGCTCGACGATCATCTACTACAGCCTCCTCACCCGAGTTGCTCACCGAAGGGTCATTGGAGGAGGTCGTTGCCATCAAGGCAAGGAGGGGGACGAAGCTCGTCATACTCTTGCCCCTCCCTGGCACAAAAGTTGGAGCTGGAACTTCGGCTAAAGGAGATCCTCCTTTGACCGTTGCCCCCTCGGTCGATGTTGCTTCACCCGAGACAGCTCCGGTCGTCGGAGCCACTACATTAGCCGGAGCCTCAACTCCAAGTGAAGCCAAAGTTCCATCGGTGGTTGGAGCCATGCCGCTCCTTGACACACCTACAAAAATTAAGGTATTCAGTGAATCTTTGTGTATAATAATTTTTGCAAGAATTTCAAAGGCAAAAGTTTCGAGGTATACTTTCGTTTATGCCTTGAGGGAGAATTGTGGGGTCCTCCAGGACTTCATACATCCAGAGATATTCTTCGAGGTCATCCCCCCGAAGACTGCTCCGGTGCAATTGCTGCAGACGCCCCAATCTCCGGCACTATTAACCCGGCCACGAGTGAGTTAGGAATTGCTAACTCAAGTTCTGAGCCAGCTGCGATAGGCTCAGAAAAATGTGTTGTATCCGCTATTGCAGCTTCCTGAGAAGGAGCTCCGGCTGCACCCAGGGACTCGTCCTCACTATCCTCCGCAAGATAGTCCTCGAGGGCCTTCCCCATCTGGACATTGGAGTCTTTTCCTTCTGAGTCCTCCGAAGAGGATATCTGAATGCCCAGAGAGGAAGGCGAGGATACGGTAGATGGTTGAGGAGGAGGCCTCATCGTCTTCTTCCACTTCTTTACGGGGGTCTTGATGGTCTTCTTGGAGGGCTCAGTGGTGGCTTTCCTCTTCCGAGGAGCCACTCCGGTCGAGTCGAAGTCTGGTTGAAGGGGAGGCTCCATCCCAAGAGCACTCCACACCCTGTTGAAGCGCTCCCAACTTCCCACCAGCTACACCCTTCATTTTTTCTCCGCCACCGTAGGGGCTTCGAGCACCCATTCAGTGGCTCTTGCGATCTTCTCCGGAGCTAACCCCAAAGGAGCCACTGAAAAAGGTAGCATTCCATTAAGTATGTTATCTATTTTCTAATGTGTTACTGCAGGAAATACAAATGCAATCGGCCAATCGACTCCGAGAGGCGGGATCCGGAGGGCGATGAATTCCTCCACCAGATCCCGCATGCTCATGCGGTTGCTATTGAAGAAAGCAACCCAAGCCGCGTTGAAAGCAAGCTTGGGTTCGGAGTAACCTCTGCCTCCTTCCGGAACAAAATTTCTTGAAGAGGCCCCGCGAGGCTGGAGTTCTCTCTGACTTTGGCGTAGAACCACCGGAGGATCCAGTTGTTGTACCACCGGTCATTGATAGCCTTCACCGGGAAATGCTGCGTGTGCTCCTTCCGAAGTTGGAAGTTGACACTCCCGAACGCCGTCAGCACCTTGGTGTCTCCAGGTCCGTCTTGGGGCTTCGGCTGGCATGAGGTTACATGGGTGGCAGCGAAAACCTCCGATCTTCCTTCACATCCTTCTGCCCGAAGGGCCCATTCGAAGATGGCCAATCTTGGTATGGCGTTGGGGGACAATTGCGGCAAGGTGACATCGAACATCTCCAAAACCTCCGACAAGAAATCAATTGCAAGAAGTCCCAGTCCGGCTTCAAAGAATCCCTCGAAGACTACCACTTCCCCGCTCCGTGGCTTCGGGGTCGACTCCGTTCTGGGGACTCGAGTCCTCATTCTGGGGCCCAATTTCCCATTCACTGCATCTTCAATGGAGTCTGCTGTACTCGTCGATTGTCCGATGATGAAGCTTTGTGGCATTGGCTTCTTGGATGGAGGGTGGAGCTCTCGAGGATTCTTTGGCCAAGAACCCCCCGGAGCCCCCGCCATGGCCACCGCTGGTGAAGCCACCCACGCCTGCCTCTGTACCAGAGTTATCGCTGCCGCCGGCATGGTTGCGCTGGTCCTCACCATGGGTTGATTGCTCAAAGGATTGGGGAAAGTTGGGAGTATGGAGAAAGAAAGTTTGAGAAGTCAAGCTTTGTAAAAAAATTGATAGACTTCGATCCCCCTTTTATAGCCTTTTTGCTAGTTACTACACTTCGGGTATGCGTTCACATTGCAGGTTCAACTTCTGTCGTTGACAGGTGGGACCAGGAAGTAAAAAGGTGTGAACTCGCGGTAAAGTTTTGACCGTTACTTTTTCGAGGAGCCTAATGGCTACTTGAAGAGTAACGGCACAAAATTAACGTCTCTTCACAACATTTCGCCTCCGAAATGATTCATCGGAGATACTTCGATGTTAAAGACACTCCGAATAAACTGTAATACATTCAAATTCTTCTATGTCCCTGAATATGAAAATATTTCTTGCGTATACTGCTCTCCTGCTACACAGGTTAAATCGGAGAAGCGTATTTGAGGGGCTACTGTTGGGGGGAAATACTTCATCCCCAGGAATTCTCAGATCAATAGGCAAGGACAATTCATCAGTATCAAATGAGAAGTTCATGTTCAAGGTGATGAAGTTTTTGAGACGAAGGGTACTTCGAAGCATCTGTTCGAAGACACCCTCCAAAGGCTCTGTCTCTACAGTGGGAAACATCAAGACCGACGTGACGTTTGCTTATCTATCTTCTCCGGTTAGATTGTACTATTTTATCCCTATTCGGGGTATCGAATAGTTTCCTCTATGTCGGTTGTAATTGAGGGGTAAAAAGGTCTTTTCCTTAGAGTTTTCACCTATAAATACCCCCTTATTACCCTGTATTAGGCATCGAATATTCAGATATTCAATACACAACTTCGAACTACTTCGAGCTATTATCCAATACGAAGGCTTAAGATAGTTCGATTCACAAACTACTATTTTTTAGTTCTTAATTTTAGAGAACCTGTTAGCGTAATCTTTTACGCCAACACATATGTGTTAGAATCTCTGCAAGGAGAGTTGTTTTGAAGAGCTTTGAATGGCAGGTATTTGAAAAGGTACTTCCCAAGTGATATGAGAACTATCGTCTTTAGCCTGTTATGTGTTGATAGCAAAAAATGGCATTAGTGGTTAAGATTGTCAAAATATAAATTTTGGTAATTTGGGCCGAAAATACACATGTCCTGGACTAGGCCAAAGCACTACAAGGTTGAAGGCCCATCGAACTCTGGGCTTCAAAAGTTTCCACAGGCCTACTACCTTCGGCCAGAAGGTCTTCGAAGTCCCACCTCGATGAAGCTTCGGCCTGAGGAGCAGGCTTCGGCGGTACTAGCCGAAGGCCCACTTTCGGCGGGAAATCAGAGATAGAGTTTAGTCTTATTCTGGCAAATTTTTATCCCTACACGTGATTAGGCCAAATCATACCAGATTAGACTTAGAGATTAGAAGTCTAGCCCCTATAAATATAGGGGTGAGACCGGTTCATTAACCCCCCAACACAAATCAACACAATGCCCTACCTTTGAAACAAACCTTTACTTTACCTTTACTTTTCTGCAACCTTCGTTGGTTTGCCTGGAAGCCCTCTGACGGCCACTTCGGAATAATGGTAATCCTTGTTACTTCACCTGTGAAGTATCTGTTAATCTACATAATAGATTGCTATCGCCTTGTTACTTCTACTCTGAAGTATCCGCTAATCTGCGTAACAGATTGCTACCTTCATCCCTAGTACAACACTTAGCAGAATTTGGTCCCCAAGCTGAATTGGTACTTGATATATGTTCTATTGCAGGTTTCCACATTCGAAGCCACTATGCCGGAGGTGTCCGGAGCCAAGAGATTGGTTTCAGAGGTTGCTAGAACACCCCTCGGTGAGGATACTGATTCGACTACCCGTGTCGAACCGTCAGGCTGTTGTCAGTTTGATCGAGTCCTGCATGCCAACATGCTTCGCAATAGGCTTCATCACGACAGGCTTCGCCACGTTCACACCACATGTCAGATGAAGTCACACCAATGTGTTGCATTCGAGTTATTTTATCGTGTTAGAGACTTCGTGTCGAACCCCACTGTTCGGAGCTTATTGTCGCATCAAGATCTGTTCGGAGCCCGCCTTTGGCCAAATCAGTCTGGACGCTGAAGGCACCCTTCGGCGAGACCCTTCGCACTATACACTTTGGATCAATTAGGCTCCGCTCGGCTTGCTGATTTGCTCTGTTCAATATATTTCTTTTTGGCCAATTAGATTATTTCTGTGTGATCTGATTACCTAGCGACTCCACCCCCCTTACCATGGTTAAGGATAGTTGGAAAGCGACGTCGGTGTTGTGTTACGCTTAGGCTTGTCCCTAAGTATCGGCACACTTTTGGATCGTCGAACTGACCCAAGTGTGGGGGCACGTTTTCGTGTCAATAGAGACATCACGCCGAACCCTACTGTTTGGAGGTAATTTCGTGTCGAGATCTGTTCGGAGCCTTCCTTCAGCCAAATCGATCTGAATGCCGAAGACTACCTTCGTTAGGACCCTTCATACCAGACGCCGAAGGGCCCCTTCGGTGAACCCTTCGTAGAGTACACTTTGAACCAGTTAGGCTCCGAGCTGCCTGGTCTATTTTATTTATATATTTCATTCATATAATTGGATTATTTTCATGTGATCTGATTAACTGGCGACTCCACCCCCCTTGCCACTATTAAGGGTAGTCGAAACCCGACATCGGTGTTGTGTTATGCTTAGGCTTGTTCCAAAGTATCCGCACACTTTTGTATCATTGAACTGACCCAAGTGCAGGGGCACGTTTTCGTGTCAACAATACGATTCAAAACTAGGATCTTTAGTTGATCTGTGGAGATGCCATTTGAATCAGCCTCACCCCTTTATTTATAGGGGCTGGTCTTATGTTCCCCGACTCCTAAACTGAGTAGGATTCGGCCAAAAGTAGTTAGGATTTGTTTATAGATAAAAACAGCCCGGAATCAAACTCTATCTCTAATTCTAGACTTAGGTCGGTCTAACCAGGCCTACATGGCTAGTCAGACCGGCCTGTGCCAAGGAAGGCATATTTTCGACCCAAATTACCAAAAATTGATATTTTGATAATTTTAACCATTAATGCCAAATTTGGGTGTCAACAACGACTCAATGTGCGATCCTCTGTACTTCCTAAAGACACGGCGACGAGGTCCAAAGTCGTATCCAGAATGACCTGGAACTCCGCCGAAGCGAAGACAACCCTCTAGAGCACAGGCATGAAAGTCGTCGCCTCTAGCACCACCTACATGACGCGCCCTAGAATTTAGCCTCTCTCCGCATCAAGGGAATGTCTGTCTACCACCTTGCTCATCGAACTCCTCCTACCCACATAGAGCTCTCTACTCTATCAACCCGCTTTCTCCTGAAGCAAAACTCCACAAGATGCCCTACTCTCTGATAGAACTCACAATGATAGATAGGCTTCTTGGGTTGTGGTTGAGACTTGAGTTTCTTGGGCTTAGTGGTGTTGGGTGTTGGCTCTTTGGTATGAGACGGTCCAAGTAGAGAGTCAAGAGAAGTGTGAAGGCTCTTAGGCTTCGGGATCTAGACAGGCTTCTTGGGTGGAGCTTTAGGTTGTTCCTAGAACACTCCATCCTTAGGCTGACTGGCCTGAAAAGACTTAGTGGAGTGAGTCTTGGGGTATCTCTGCTTAGGAGTCATCTTACTCCACTCCACTCCACGACTCATGGCACTCTCAGAGTCAGTATTAGTATAGGTATAACCTACTCCAAACCCATCCTACCTCTTGATCTACTGGATGATCATGCCGAGCTCATGCTCTTTGGCACTCACCCAACTCAGGATCTGACGGAGGTAAGAGTTCTCATTCTGAGCATTAGCTAACTCCTCTCTCAAGGAAGCTAGCATCTCCAACTGAGACAAGTAGATCTCACACTCTCCATCAACTTGAATAGACTTTTTAGCTTTCATATTGATGAGCTCCAACCTCAGAGACATGTAGTTCTCATACACAGTGAGTAGAATTGATAATGTCTCAAGCTCAAGCTTAGTCTGCTCTAACTCAGCACAAACTCTCTCTAGCTCTCCTGACTGCTCATCACTCTTTGCCCTCAGCTCAGCTAAAATAGCAAAATGATATGGGCAGTCTCAACAGGGCATGACGATAGCGGCTTGAGCATCTTTTTGCTTCAGTTGATCCCTTTCAAGCTCAATGGCCAAAGCGTCTATCTCATCCACCCTCTCGGTGTACCTGGACTTAAGAGTAGTTAGGTTACACATCAACACCTCATAGTTAGGGCACTCACTGCTCTCATTGAAGCATGGGAAAGAAGATAGACTCGCAATCTCTCTATTGGCCATAGCAAGCACACTCTCAAGCTCAACTACCCTCTTCCTAACACTTCTCTGCAGTTTCTCCCGATATTTCAACTCCTAACGGTTTTCTTCAATTAATTCAATGACTTCACGTTCATAGGAAGGTACCTTCCCATCATTGTCATATAGGATGGGATAGTCTTTGTCATCCTTGACAATGATTTTTGTTATAATTTCACCTTCGGGGCTTGGCCTAGGGGACGATATCTTGGAGAGCTCGCTTGACGCAGGGGCATCCTCCGAATGGTCTTGCACATTATTTATCTGTCTAGGATCAAGGGGTGGACCATGGCCATATTGTGCCCTTCGTGCCGCAGCTTGGTCGCCGAACACTGTTAGTACTCCTCCTTGTGTGGGTATATTTAGGCACATATAATTGTGATGTGCCACAGCTCGAAATTGATTTAGCATTCCCGTTCCAAAGATAACATTATAGGCATAAGGGGCGTCGATGACGTCAAATATCACCTCCTCCGATCTTTCTAGGAGCCCCTCTCTAAAGGCGATCTCGAGGCCTATTTTGCCGAGGGCATCGAGAGGAGGGCGTGCGAAGCCTTGAAGCGGACGAGCCGCTGGAAGTAGATGCTTCTGTGAGATGCACAACTAATCGAAGGTCTAGACAAAGATAATATCTGGGGAGCTTCCGCCAACAACAAACCCTCTCCGTACTTCCATTCCTGCAATGTCAGCAGTGATAACAAGGGGGTCCGCATGAGGGAATTTAATACCCACCGCATCGGCTGCGGAGAAAGATATAGGCATGTGAGACCACTTGGGCATTTCAGCTGCCGACGAGGAGGTCCCAATATTCCCTACTTCAAGAACATACTCTCTCCATTGCTGTTTAGACATGCATCCTAGGGTTCCTCCTCCGGAGATGGGGAGAACTACCCGTTTACCGTGGTCCTGTGTATCGTATTTCTTCGGAGGTGGCATACACTGGCCACCGAAGGCTGTCTTGGGGGTTCGAAGCTGTCTACACGTCCAACAACCTGCATCGGCTCGGGACGTGTCTTGGGAGGGGCTCGGTCATTAGTGCCTCAACTGGAGCTCCTATCGAGGTACTTGCTACGAAGAGCTAGTATATACTTACATGCATCAGTAGCATGGCTTCGATTCTCACCATGTACACAGTAGAAGAAGGCTTGGCCTCTACCAGCCGGCTTCCCTAGCGGCCTCCAGCCGTTGACCTTGCTTCCCGAAGCTTGTGGATTTTTAGGGGGCAATTTGGATGAAGAGGGGGCAATGTTTAAAACTTTGGACTGAGGATTCTTTCTCCCTCTTCGTCCATCATGATGGTTTCCATCAAAGTGATAACCTTGTTATGGAGTCGAAGTCTTCACTTCGAGTTTGACTTCTTGGATGGTTGCCAAGACGAAGCCATCCATCAGAGCCATCCTTCTTCCGACCTAGCATACTCCTAAAAGTAGGCCATTAGCTGCGCTACTGGGGAAATATGCTTCCGGTGAAGCTTGTTGAGGAGGCCTGCATTTGTGACTCCTTCCCACGCTACATCAACTAAAGATGATGCGGATAGCCCTCTTATCTATGACTTCGTATGAGCGAAGCGCTTGAAAAATTGCTGCAAAGTTTCTCCAGGTTGCTGCTTCACCTGAAAAAGACTCCCGGTAGACATAGGGGGCACGAAGGTGCCTTGGAAGTTACTCACAAACTTCTTTCTCAATTGCTCCCAAGATCCAATTGATCTTGGTTTCAAAGACTAGAACCAGCGTAGAGCAACTCCTTCGAGTGCAAGGGGGAAACACGTCACCATTGTGTCTCAGACCCCTCTGCTGGCTTCAATTGCTAAAGCATAAGAGCGGGAGAATTCTCTAGGATCTTCTTCTCCAGAGTACTTACATAGCTTCAAATTCCTGAATTTGGGGTCAAAGCGCACCTTCTGCATGTCTGGGTGCAACGGAGATTCATTATCGAAAGAAGCATTCTAAATGCTTCTCTGAATCTCAAAGGCTTCGGGATAGAAGGTAGGACCATCATCTTGAGGTACCTTCGGGATGACAGGGCTAGCCTGAGGGTGAATCCTGTTGGTAGCTTCTTGTCTCCACCTTCTCACTTAGGACTGAAGGCGAGCCATCTGGGTTTCCATGTCGTCAAGACGATCTTCATTTCCTCTGGAGGGGACCTCCTGGTCATGAGAACTGAAGAAGTCAGTTCGGGGCAAGGACGGATTTTTAGGAGAGGATCCGTCCGTTCGGAGCATGGACAGACTCTCAAGAGGGGCTCCCTATGCTTGAGGAACAGTGTTCATTTCGGGAGTTTGAGGTGGGGGGACCACGGAGGGTCCTCGGACCTCGGTGGTGTTTGAAGATCTCAACCTAGAGGTCCAAGAAGACCACTGGAGGGGACTAGTGCATTGGCTCTGCTTGGGAGGCATGGCTCTAGGAAATGATTGGTAGAGAACAAATTTTTTTACTAGGTTCCACACAGACAACGCCAACTGTTGGTGTAAAAGATTATGCTAACAGGTTTAATGTACTAAAGTGTTTAACAAACGAAGTGTCTGTTTAAGAAAACTATTCCAAGCCTCCGACAAGGATAATAGCTTGAGATAGTCCGAAGTGTGTATTGAATATATTTGTATTTGATACCCTTTATAGAGTGAAGAGGGGTATTTATAGACCGACTACATAGGGAAAAGACTTCTTTACCCTCTAATTACAGCCGACTGAGACGATACTGTTTAATATTCTTCATAGGGGTAAAACAGTAAAAGACTAGTCTAATCAGTGGGAAGATAAGTCCTCTATCTTTGCTGGCAACACCCCTTCGGGCAAAAAGGCTTCGAGATGCTTCGTCACACCAAATCCCTGATGGAGGTCTCCGCTGTAGAGAGCTCCCAATATTGTGAAGTCTTGGCATTGTATGTATCTTCAGAGATAAAGCTTTGGACTTTGTTTCTTCTGATTGTATTAACGTGGAAGTTTCTTTGACCTTTGGAGGATGAAATATTTTCTCCCAACAGACCCTTTTACCCCCTACATACCATGGGCTTTGTAGGGGTAATGGTGTACAAAACTAGGCTACTGTACATGCAGCTTTACATCTTTGCAGCTTTACAGTCATGGTAGATATACATCATTTCAGGGGCAGGGACACTCGGCATGGCTATTTGTACTATAGTGGTACTAAGATATTTCGTCTTCTAGGCCATAGTGCTTATCGGTGGGTCTTCGCCAGAGCCCACCAGAGAGGACTCTGAGGAGGGCTCCGTAGAGAGCCCCAAAGGGGGGCTTCAGAAGGGTCCTTGGATGGGACCAGAAGTTTGCCATTTGTCTTGTGATTTCTTGAAGTAGCATTCGGAGTGATGTTAAACCGAAGGGGTGCGGGGGCTTAACTGCAGGCCTCGAATCTTGGCATACTTCGGGGCTCTACACCCCCGGAGGCTAGTGTCATTTGACCCCTTGTTAAGGTAAATCTATTTCCCCGACAGAAGCCCCTCGCACGTAGCACTTCATAGCGAAGATGCTTCGAACCGTATGGTCAAAATGTCCATACAGAATGTAGGGGATGGCCTCAACAGCCTAAACGGCACTAGAGGCTAGTGGCTGGAGCAGATGGGACACCTTCGGGAGTCCAAACGGTGTCGGGTCCAACAGCCATGGGCGGATTAGACACCCTCGGGAGCTGAGTCGTTCTAAAGAGGGGTGCGATGCTTCATACTTCACCTTGGCCCTACCAATCATAAACTACGGAGGGTGTTTTATGGGTAATAAAAACTTTTTACCACGGGGGCGCCCTAGTATTCTTCTTCAGAGCTCTAGCCTCCCTTCGCTCCTAGTCTTCTTCTTCGGAGCTCCCCGCACCTCCATTCCTGGAGCCCCTGGCATCTCCATGCCTAGAGCCCCTTCGCGATGCCGAAAAAGACTTCATCGAAGAAGGCAGCTTCCCTAGGTGGGGGATCGAGTTCTGTCCAAGTCCAAGTGGATGCGGCGGCTACGAATCCTCCAGCAAGATGCCTCGGGGCGTTGGACCTCCGCTCTCCTTCGGACAAATTTGACCAAACATTGGAGTTGCAGGCTTCGGCTTCTACAAAGGAAACTATCATAGCGGCCGAACATGTCATGCGGCCCCCAACACTAGACGAGCATGATCGGAGGGTCGACCTAGTTGGGTCATAGGAATGGTACAACCGGGTATGGACCTAGTTGGCGGCCGAAGGGGTCCATGACCTCGCGCGGTTTACGGACCCATTGCCATAGATTGAGGGCCCGAAGCGGAAGAGGGTTGATGACAACGAGCTAAGGGGTCCATCGCCTAGGTGCTCTGAGGGTCCCATAGAGACTACGGGGCCTTCGGGATATTTCCCAGAGGCCATGGATGTCAAAGCCCCTTGGATCACTAAAGCACTTGAAGACGCCGTGGAGTTCGAGCACTAGGAGCCTAAAGTTGAGGCTGCAGGCTCAGAGCCGAGGGTGGTGGCCTCAGACGCAGAAACAACGGCTCCAGAGCTGTCCTCCACCGGCTTAGGCTTCGAGGGGTCACAAGCTCATGAAAGAGACTTTGGAGGTCTCTTCACGACCTCAGAGTACACAAAGCATTCTCCCATCAAGGAGGATGAAGGTACGCTTCCAAATTTGTTCTCTTCTTCATGCTCTCGTGCTAACTTGCTTATGGACTTCTTTTTAGATTGTCCCAGAGCTGGTCGTGCCGGGCTTGAAGCCACCGATGTGGAGGATACCTTCAGCAGGAGCGAGAGCAGTGATGAAAGCAGTGAGGGGGAGTCCGAAGGGGGCTCTCTGGATGAGGCTGATGGGGAGGCCGACCGGACGAAGTGGTCGCTCTGGAGCCTGTGGACGAAACCATTGACATCGTGGGCCGGAGCACGGCCCTAGAGGCGTCTGAAAGTCGAGCACCTCTCGTGAGTTCCCTCCTTACACCGGGGTCCGTTGCGATGGAGTTGGTGGACACCTACTTCAATTGCAGCGAAGCCTTGGTGAGGAGTGATTTAGTGGCTTCGCAAGGGGTTCGGTACACTTTAGTTTTCTTTGACATTAATGTTCCATTTGCTCCTACCAGGCCTTCGCATTGACCCACGTGGCCATCGCCTTAGTGGATCACCGGGAGGTCTTTATGATGGAGGCAGTCGAAAACCTTTGATGGGAGGCCTCTGATGCTGCCCACCAGCAGTGGCAAGCCGAAGAGGTGGCCAAGGCAATGAAGGCCGAGGTGGCCAGGGCGACTGACGCAGCGAAGGTCGAGGCTTCCAGGGCGACCGAAGTCCAAGAGAAGCAGGCTTCGAAAGTCGAGAAGGTTTGGAAGGAGCTCCGGGATTCGGAAGAGAATAGCTCAAAGCTATCTGCAAAGAACGCCAAGCTTCTCTCAGCTCGGTGAGACTTGGAGGCTGTCATAGTGCGGGGGGTCGATGAGGCCACCTTTGACTTGACTGAAGTCTTGGGGTGCTTGGGGACCACCTGCTAGGCTCTATCTTTCAACAATCAGGACTCGATCGGGTATTGGCTTCAATTCCTCTAGACAGTCGCATCTGTGATGGAGGAAACTTTGAAAGGCTTGGCGTCATCTTCATGAGCCTTGGAGGACCCAGCTACTCATGCCGAGCGGGGCTGTAGAGCCTGCCTTTGGGATCGAACCCTCTGCCTCTGGAGGTGTAGATTTCTCTTAGGCTTCACTCTTTTAATACTTAGTTGTAGGCCTCTAAGACAACTTATCAGTTTTAATGAGAATGCGGGGGTGTTTTTATCTGCCCATGCTCAACCTTTGGATTTTGACGTCGAAGTGCTTGAGGTAGTGCTCGAGGTAGATAGGTCCGAAGGCCCCTCTTGGTTTAAGATGTCGAGGGGTCCTAGGGGTGAAGTCATACCCGAGGTAGCCTAGGAGCTATTAGCCTCTATGAAGGTGGAGCCCCCTAAGAGCTCTTCATCCTTTCTATACTTAAGAGAATTTGAGACAATCCTTGAAGGCGATGGGGTCCAGCCTTGAGAGATGCCTTCGTGAGGTGATGATGCCCTAGATTTTTTTACGTTCGACACAGAGCCCCCCACACTTCGAACATCGGCCGACCAGCAAGAGCAAAGGAGGGTTTTCCGGGCTTCGAAGCATGGGTGATCCGGCCTCGGGAGGTCTAGTTCCGACGGGGCTTCGTCCATCCGAGGGAGCCCTACCTGGACGAAAAGCAAGTGGGGGTCGAATATGTCGGGGCCTCGGGCCCACTTTTTCTTAGGCTTAGAAAATGCTTTCTCGTAGCGTTTTTATTTCGATGTGTACTTCACAATTGTATTTGAGAAACCAAGTGAGGCTTGCACTATGGTTTTATCTTGATGATAGTGATTGACAAGATTGTCTGTCTAATTTGTCTAGTTGTATGAGTTATGGTATAGATTGCATGGAGGTACGTGTTTTGCTTGTTTCATCTGTGCAGGGTTGAGATGTGAGTCAACTATCGATGGCGGGTGATTAAGGTCAGGCAGGCAGCCTACTGTCAGATGGTCTAGGAAGCCGGCGGAAATTGAAGGTGATCTTAGGCGTACACATGGAGATGAGGCAAGACATGCACGAACTGATGATCAAGACAACATGTTGACCAAGTCAGCGAAAGAGAGGCAAATGCAAGTGACAAGGCGGCTCGAGGGATCGAGAGCAGGAGAGACATGCTGGTAGTCGTTTTCGCAGACGGGTGACACATGTCGAAAATTTGGAAGGCTTTGTCGGTTTTAGCTGAAAACCGTCGTATCAGAGAATCACTACAAAAAACAGGAAATTTTCGTCGGCAATTTTAATTTTCATCGGCTTTCGAAATATGTGCATCGACAAATTCTCGTGAATAAGATGGCCTGTTCAGAACACCCAACGCTACTCTAAAAACTACAAAAGCAAAATTGAGAATCACAGTACAAATCCAGAACAAAATTAAACTCAGTTTGAATTTATTCTCTAGATTGGAGTTTGAAACTCCGAAATAGCTGTCGTAGTTTGGTTTGCCGATCTGCAACTTCTAGATCGGTAATTGAAATACCGACAGAAGGCTATCGGTATTTGAGATGCCAACAGAGTTCAGAAACTTTAGAGAACAGATCGGAAACAAAATTTTCAGCAGTCAAACTCTTCAGAGATAAATTCTTGCAATTTAGAACTACTGCAGAGAGAAGCAATACACATTCAACAAAATCAGCTTGAACAACAAGAAGTTCAAATCTATTTTTTACATAGCAACAAAATGACAAAGTTTATCAAATAGAGGCAATTAAATCAGAGGAACACACTGTTATCATTCAGAAGGATATGAAACAGTAAGTAATCATAAACCAGAATGAAAACACTTAATCTGAACTTTCAGCATAGACAGATAAATAAATCAGAAACAGTACCTTCAGAAGAATTCAAAAACATATTAGATGATGAACAATCAGGACTCTAGCGCTGATTTACTGAACATCACACATGCAACTGTTCAGAACACAAAATGAAACAGAATGTATAACAGTAATGAAATCAGAACCAAAAACAGGAGACAACACTTGACAAACTGCTTCTATTACAAGAATTAATATTCTTCAGATGGTGGTACTGAAAATTTTGCTTTTGTAGCTAATAATCATCATGTGCTTGACAGATTGCTAATACATTATAGTACTAATAGCTGTAATTGATTCAGCACATTTACTTTGTACATCAGCCAAGAACAGATTCAAACTCAGCAAATAATTTCAACAAGAACAATGATCTGAACAGAATTTTCAGAAGATTGATCTCTTTTCTGAAGTTTTAGTTCTAAACAAAAACCTTCAGTATTCAGCCAAGAGATTGCCAGAATTTTCAGTTCCATTGTTCGTGTGCTGAAAAACAAATTAGGAACCACTGAAATGAATGAATGAGCAGCATCTAATCCACTTTGATCAATCACAACAAATAAAACCAACTCTATTCCAAATTAAACAAAAACAGAAACACAACAACACAGAAAGATTATCAGTGCACAACTGATCCAATAAAACAGTCAAGACAATATTGTTTAGGTGTTGATTGAGCACTATAGCAAAACAGCAAACACCAGAATAACATCAAGAAATAACCCACAAATAAAAAATTTCTCAAGGTTGATCTGATCAGAAGAAATGCAGCTTCAGTGCATGATAAAACCTCTATAGATAAATCAGCAAAAACAGCACTCAAAACACAACTGAACCTTGTGCTTGTGTTTAGTTCATCCATTAAGAATCCGCTATTAGTTCTGAAATAGCAAAGAGGAAAGCATGAGAAAACTTCCAACCATGTCTGCAATTAACAAGGAACACAGTCGAACAATTTCTAGAACTTAATTCACTAGAAACTTGTTCTTGAGAACTCAAGGCAAATACAACAGAAATCAAGAGATCACAGCAGTATCAGAACCAAAAAACTGATGGCTGCGCCAACTAAACTGTAGAGAAAACCTTGCTAAAGAACATGTGGACAACAAATCGTCACCTGCACATCTTGCGCTGCATAGTATTGTCGTGTAGCAGATCCGACACTCAAAATAGTGAGCAATCCTTCCAGCCGATGAACATTTAGGAAGTATAAAGAGAACAACACATAAATTGTAGAACAAAATCAATAGATTTGGTTTGTAGCTCCCAAAAGTTTAGCCAAAAAGTCATCTAACCCTTGGGCATGGGGTCCTTTATATAGGCAAGTCCATCAAGGTATTCCCAAAATTCCATTAGGGTTAAAAGACTAAGTATTTACCTAATTGCCATTATGTATTTTCTGAATTATAAATTTTGAAAAATACACAATGGTATACTCCTAATTTATTACATCATTGACAATATTCTTTTACTATTTTTTTCAGAATTAAGAATTCCGAAAAATACTAAAAGATTACACTTAATCTAGACGACTAAACAGAAAAAAATAAACTCGTATTTATTGGAATTTAAAAACACTTTCTGATACGATGGTTTCCAGCTGAAACCGACAAAGCCTTCCCGATCGTTGACACGAGACACCAATCCACAAACTCGATCGACAGCAAGTCTATCCCGCCCTCGATCCCCTCAAGCCGCCTGATCACTTGCATTGGCCTCCCTTTCGCTTTCTTGGTCGCCATGCTGTCTCGATCATCCGTCTATCCATGTCTTGCTCTATCTCCTCGTGCACTCCTAAGATCATCTCCAACTTCACCCGGTCTCCTCGATCCTCTAGCCTCGAGCTCCCCGCTTGACCATTTATCACCCATCGTTGACAGATGGTTAGCATCTCCACCCCACACATATGAAACAAGACAAAACATGAAATGCGATGTACACCAAACCCCTCGGCATACAATCTCCACTCACCCATCGATCTCATCGATGCAGTCAAACCACCACTCACTCATCACTCCAGATCGAACAACCTTGTCAATCACTCATCACCAAGACAAAAACCATAGTGCGACCCCACTTGGTTCCACATAATGTTTTTAAATTTCATGTAATATGAGTTTATTTTTCTGTTTAGTCGTCTAGATTAAGTGTAATCTTTTAGTATTTTTTTGAATTTCTTATTATGAAAAATACTAAAAGAATAGGTTAAATGACCTAATAAATTAGGTGTAACTTTTGTGTATTTTTTAGAATTATTATTTCTGAAAATACACAAGGGCATTTAGGTAATTTCTTGGTAATTCTCTACTATTATAAAGCGGCTAGTTTTCCGTTCCTCCGTCCGCAAGCCCCGTACTGCCTCCCCATTTCCCACAAAAAACCAATCAAAACTTATACCCTATAAAAACCGGTGCCCCTAACCGCCCGGGCCACAGCGTGCGCCTGCAACCGTCTAAGTGTGCCGCCCACCCTCCCTGCAGCGCGCGCAACAAGCGCTTGGCTGTGTGAGAAAAAAAAGAAGAAAAAAGAGGAAAAAGAAAAAGAAGAAAAAAGGAAAACGAATAAAAAATAAAAAACAAGAAAAAAACTGTATTTATATTTCAGTATTTTGATTTATATTTTGCGCTGAAGTAAAAACCCTTAGATTTGTGAAAAAATCATGTAGAAACATGAATTTTGCGCAAAAAACCTATTATAAAATAAGATTCTGTTGCAAAGCACATGCCTCTGACTAGTAAACCCTAATGACATTTTGGGAAATATCTTGATAGGCTTGCCTATATAAAGGACCCCATGCCTGGGGGTTTAGGTTGAATTTTTGGTTGAAAATTTTGGGGGCAGTGAATCTTTATCCAGAATTTTACTCTCTTTCTCTGTTTTCCTGCTTCCGCCGACTGATTTCATTTGCACTGATCTTGTGGCGGCCGAGCTACAGTGCATCCACTGAGCTAGAAAGTGACGTCATAGGTGTTCTGTTGCTGCAGCACTACTAGGTGCACTGGTTTTCCTTTGATTTGTTCTTGTGATGTGTCTTGAATTCGTGTCACCTGTGTGTGGCGTTCAGTGCAGAAGCTTTGTGGCTCTACCAGGACAGCACTAGCTGCTGGGACATAGAGGCACCGTGACTCGGATGCTGCGGTTTTGTTCAGTGTTCATTACAATTACAATGGATTTTGTCGGCGTCAGTTTCTTTCTTGTTTGTTTGTTTGTTCTTCTCTGGTTCTTTTCTTTCTGCCGGGAACTCTTCTAACATAGATACGGCGCTGCCGGTTGCAAGCACCAGCAGTCAGTGATAGATCACAGAAAAATATATTGATACAATTGCTTTGCCTTCCCGGATGGGCTACAGGGAAGCACAATCCTAGTCGCTGTGAATCAGTATAGTTACCATTTTTCTCAAGAAATTAATGTGAGTTCTTGATTCTGTTTTGCTTTTTGTCTTCTGAAGTTTGGTTTCTGGTTTGAAAAATTTTGTTCTGGAGTCATTGCCGCTATGTATGTGATGTTTTGCCATGCGGTTTTCTTTGGAACCTTCCATTTTATTTCAGCCAGATGTTGTAGTGCAGTGAAGCTATTCTGTATTTCCTTCTTTTGGTTTGTTCTGCCGGCTTCTCTTTTGTTCAGCACCACAAATGTTCTTGGCCATACCTTCTAGCAATCAAGTTTGATTTACTTTCGGTTGTGTGTTCCTTGTTGTGAAATCAACTTCTGCTGCATCTTCAGGTTTTACTAACTCTGTTCATCATCCAGAAAATTGTTTCCAAGTATGTAATTCTGATCTGATTCAGAATTTTGGCCAAGCAATTGTTATTGATGAAATACAGGATTACTAATCATGTTTCACTTCATCATTTAATGAACTTGCAGAATTAAAATTTTTTGTGATACATTATGATTCTCTATTTGCTAATTTGATCCTGAAAGAGGTTTAATCCAATACAATGTACTTAATCTGATCATTCAAATTTGCTAAACTTAATTCCATTTTTTTGTTTTGATTTTTTGAATTCAGTCAAAGTTCCATATATTGATTGAGCTAAGTCGGTTAACCAAATATCAACTAAGAAATTGCAATCGATAATTCAAACTCCGATCAGAGAAGGAAAATTTCTTAAAGTATTTTTTGAGTACACTTGTTCTTGTAGAGGTGCGTTGGGTGATTCGAAAAGGCCATATATTCACGAAAATTTGTTGAGATGCCTATTCATCCCCCTCTAGTCGCCATGACGATCCTACAATTGGTATCAGAGCCAGTTAGATCACCAGTTGACCTTAATCGGTTTTGTGATCCTTTGGCGACATGGACAAAAATACCAAGATTTCGGTGTTCGATAGTCGTGATTTTGCTTATTGGAAGGTGCGCATGGGGGCTTATTTACTAAGCCAAGGAAGTGTTATTTGGGATATTGTTGATTCTAATATTTGATCCCTAAAACTCGCACCACTCAGGCTGAAAAGGAATAGTATGATTGTAACAGCAAGGCAAGAAACATACTGTTCATTAGTCTAAGTCGCAATGAGTTTGATAGGGTGTAGGACCTATGAACTGCATGTGAAATTTGGACGACTCTGAAAACTTTTCATGAGGTCACTTCTCAGATTAAGGATAGGCGCCAAAGCACATATAATCAAGAATATCAAATGTTTGTGAAAGGCCTTGGTGAATTTGTAGATTGCATGTTTGCTCGATTTTATGGGATTGTGAAAAACTTGCGCTCCACTAGGACTTTAGCTTATTCAGAACATGATAGAGCTATCAAACTTCTCTATGCTCTTGATCGTAGCGTATGGGAGGTGAAGATCTCTAGTATTGAAGAGTCAGCAAGCTACGACATATTGACTTGTGATGAGCTCTTCAGTAAGCTTAAGTCCAATGAGATTGCCAAGGCATCTCGTTCTGGAAGTGGGAACTCTTTGCCACCATCCATGGCACTAGTTTCTGGTTCTGGCAGTGGCACCTCATCTGGAGGTAATTTTTCTGGTGGTTATGGAGTTTGTGCTTTGTCTGGAGGTTTTTCCTTGTCTTCTTTGGTCTCTGCCACTAAAGAAGAGGTGGACACATTGGACGATGATGAGCTTGCTCTCATAGTGAAAAAGTTCACCTGATTATATAATGATAGACGTGATAAAGGAGAGGAGGGTCTCGAGGATGTTTTGCATGTGGAGATCTTAATCACATTAAATCTAATTGCCCAAAACTAAAAATGAAAAATGAAAATGAGCACAAACACCAGAAAAAGGACAAGAAACCTTTCTTCAAAGGGATGCATAGAAAAGTGGCTAAAAAGGTAGCAAGAGCTTTTGTGGCCACACTCAGCGACATCGACAGTTCATCAAGTGAGGAGACAAGCTCGGATGAGGAGGGACCTCCCAAGAATGAGGAGAAGAAGGAGAAGAAGACAAATACTTCACCGGCATTTGTTTCATAGCCGACGACATACATAGCAACGATGAGCTAGACTCATATGAGGTATGTCTATCCCATGACCAACTCCTTGTTCAAAAGGATGAATTACATGATGTTGTCATCTCTCAGGATAGATTACTTAAACTAGCTGCTAAAGAACGAAAGAAACTAAAATTCAGGCTATAATCTATTTCCACTGAACTTGTCATGTTGAAATCTAAGTTTGAAAAGGCTGAATGTGAGTCTTATCTTGTTGTTACGAGTGAACTTGCTAAGCTGCGTTTGGTTCGTGCTGAAATTATTGAAAAACTTGAAATTGCTCAGAAGCAGCTTTTGGAGGTAGAGTATAGTCTTGTTGTAATCAATGAATGCATGAACTGCCCTATACTCATTGAATGCATTAAATTGAGGTATAAGCATGTTGATGAACTTAAGGCTAGATTGGAGAGTGTCGAGTGTTCTAAGGATGTACAGCTGACTTGTTCCACCTGCATCACCCTTAAGGATAAACTCAACTTTGCTAGAGAGCAAGTCGAGAAACTCAAGTGTGAAAATGATTATCTTCTTTCCATGGTTGATAAATGTACCGAAGGGAAGGGTAAAATGGATTTGCTTTTGGCTAAAATAAAAAATGTGTGCTGACAGAGTAGGGTTAGCTCTAGGGTTGGGTTATGAGAGAACCACACCAAACACTCCGAGTAGAACTGTGTTCACTCCACCAACTACACTTGAGAAAGAGAGAGCCCTATTAGACATCACTCAAAAAGCCAAGAATCTTACCCAACCTACAAAGAGAACTATTCCACCACCAAAGATAGATCCTATGCAGAAACCCAGAAAATCTGTGAGATTTGCACCCGAAACCTATGCACCTACAGGCAAGAAAGTGTATCATTGCTCCTATTGTCAGCGAGTAGGTCACTTGGTTGGGTTTTGTTATCACCATATCAAGGATGAACAACGTTCTCAAGCGATGAACTTTCAGGACATGTATTACTCATCTTTAGGTATGCATGAGTTTGATTATCGTTTTCATTATGATTTTGAGGATCCCCATGGTTACATGATAGACTTTGCCCATCGTGGTTTACATCATGCTTCATATGATGTTAGACCATGTGTTAGTGGTTTTGGCCCATGTCGTTTTGGGAGACCTCGTCGCTTTGTAGGCTCACACTTTGAAAATAGACCTCGCTTTTATCATTATGAATCATATCCTGCACAGTCTTCTATTTTGCCTGACTCTTGAGTTTTTCAGTGCTGGATTCCTAAACAATTTGTTACTAACCCCAACAATGAGCACTCGAGATCTTGTTCTGTGTAGGGAACAAATGGAGGCCTGGAGAACAAGTGGATCATGGATTCCGGTTGTTCGCGCCACATGACCTAGATATCATCATGGTTCTCCAGCTTCACCTTGACCAAGCAACGGGAATACATCACCTTCGGAAACAATCGGAGTAAAGTGAAAGGCCAAGGTACGATTAAAATCATTGAAAATTTCACTCTCACAAATATTGCTTTGGTTGGGGATTTGGGATACAACCTGCTTTCCGTATCTCAGTTACTTGATGAGGGTTTGGAGGTACACTTTGGACATGATACTTCTCAAGTACTTGATTCTTCTAGTGCTTTCATTTCCAAGATTTCAAGAGTTGGGAGAGTTTTTGAACATGATTTCTCTGAGTCATTTGGTTCTCCTCGTTGCCTTATTGTTGAACCATCTTTTGAGCTCTAGATGTGACATAGAAGACTAGGGCATATGAGCGTTTATTTGCATGCTCGTTTGAGTGCCCTAGGTCTAATCCGAGGATTTCCCAAGCTCAAATTTGAGAAGAACTTTGTTTGTGATCCTTGTCAACTTGGAAAGATGGTTGCTGCCTCTCATTCACCCATCAATATGGTGATGACAGAACAACCCAGAGAGCTTATTCATATGGACAATATAGGTCCTTCCCGGGTTAGTTCTTTAGGTGGTAAATGGTATGTCCTTATCGTGGTGGATGACTACTCCCGTTACTCTTGGGTCTTTTTTCTTGTAAGTGAGGATGAAGTGTTTTCAAAGTTTTGGAGCTTAGCTTTGAGACTATTCAATGAACTCACCGGTGCATTGAAAGCATTTAGAAGTGATAACGGCACTGAGTTCAAGAATAGTTTCTTTGTTGATTTTTGCCTTGAGCATGTAATTGAACATCAATTTTCTGCTCCGCGGGTTCCTCAACAAAATGGAGTTATTGAGAGAAAGAACCGCACACTTGTGGAGATGGCTAGGATGACGCTCAACGAACATAGGAATCCTAGGAAATTCTTGGCTGAAGCCATGAGAACTGCTTGCTACATCTCCAACCAGATCTTTTTGCGCTCATTTTTGAATTTGACATCTTATGAACTACGTTTTGGAAGGAAGCCCAAGGTTACTCATTTGAGAGTATCTGGATGTCGGTGCTTCATTCTAAAACATGGTAATCTTGACAAATTTGAGTCACGTGAATCTGGTGGTCTCTTTTTGGGATATTCTTTGCATGGCCATTCATATCGTGTCTTCAATCTTGATACTAACACTGTTGTTGAATCATGCGATGTGACCTTTGATGAGTAATCTCCATGTGTTAGTCCATCTTTTGAACTTGCATGTGAGCATGATATAAGTGAAACAATCTTTGAGGAAGAAGATCCATCAGATGTCAAAGATAATGAAAATATATCGCAACCTCCTACTGCGGTATCCCTAGATGTGGACCTTGCATCATCTACTTCAGCAAGAGGGCCTGAAGCATCGACATCATCAAGCTTTGATCAAACTATAGCAAGAGTTGAGGGGGGAGATTCTATCACAATGAGAAGCACCACTTCGGATTCAGATAATTCATCCTCCCAAGCAGATCATCGTTTAGCTAAATGAAAGGGTAACTAGATCTCATGCTCACTTTGTGTTATTCTGCGTTTGCTGCCACTTTTGAGCCTTTAGATGTCAGTCATACTTTATCTGATGCAAGATGGATCAACACATGCATGAACAGTTATAAAATTTGGATAGAAATCTAGTTTGGGTTGTTGTTGATCCACCCCCTAACATTCATATCAATGGCACAAAATGGATTTTCAAAGACAAACAGGGGTAGGATGGGTCTGTAGTGAGAAACAAGGCTAGACTTGTGGCTCAAGGTTATACTCAAGTCGAGGGAGTTGACGTTGGAGAAACCTTTGCTCCGGTAGATCGACTTGAGGTCATTAGGATTTTGCTTGCTTTTGCATCGTCTCGAGGGTTCAAGCTTTTTCAAATGGATGTAAAAAGTGCTTTCCTTAATGGTTTCATAGGAGAAGATGTGTATGTCAAACAACCCCAGGCTTTGAACATCCCAAGTACCCACATAGAGTCTTTAAACTTCACAAAGCTTTATATGGGCTCAAGCAAGCTCCTAGGGATTGGTACGACTGTCTTAGAACTTCTTGATTGAGCACGGGTACAAAATAGGATCTGTTGATAAAACCTTGTTTAATCTAATGCATGGCAAAGATTTCTTGTTCAGATATATGTTGATGACATAATTTTTGGTGGTTCATCTCATACTCTTGTGGCTGAGTTTGCTGATTCTATGAGCATGGAATTTCAGATGTCGATGATGGGCGAGCTGACTTTCTTCCTTGATTTGAAAATCAAGCAAAGCATCCAAGGTAATTTTGTGCATCAGACAAAGTACACCAAGGACCTACTTAAATGCTTTGACATGGCCGATGCGATGCCACTTGCCACCCCAATGGCTACTTCAGTTGCGCTAGACCCGGATGAAGACGGAGAAGAAGTGCACTAGAAGGAGTTTTGGAGCATGATCGGCTACCTACTCTACTTGACGGATAGGAGGCCGGACATACACTTTGCAGTATGTCTGTGCGCTCGTTTTTAGGCTTCTCCAAGGGCTTCACATCGTCAAGCTATTAAGAGGATACTAAGGTACCTCAAGCATACTCTTGAATTTGGCATTTGGTATTCTCCATCATCATCTTTATACTTGAGAGGTTTTTCAAATGCTGATTTTGCTGGTTGTCGAATTAACAGAAAAGTACTTCTAGTACTTGTCATTTTCTGGGTTCTTCTCTTCTGTGTTGGTCTTTTCGTAAATAGTCTAGCGTTGCGCAGTCTACAACTGTGGTTGAATATGTAGTTGTTGCTATTTGTTGCACACAGATTTTGTAGATGGTTTATACTTTGCGGGATTTTGGGTAGGATTTTAAGGGTGTTCCACTGTTTTTTGATAACACAAGTGCGATTAGCAAACAACCCAGTACAACATTCTAGGACCAAACAAATTGATGCGTGTTATCATTTCTTAATAGGTCACAATGAGAAGAGAGATATTGAATTGCACTTTGTTGATTCCCAGAACCAACTTGCTGATATTTTTAGCAAGCCTCTTGATGCTTCACAGTTTGCATTTTTTTAGAGGAGAGCTTGGTATTTGTCATCCTTAAGGCTTCTGTCATATGATTAATTGCTTTTATGAGTACATGCTTTAATTTGTCTTTGAAGTATTGTCTTTAATACTGTTGATTATACTTTGCTTAAATACATCTGATATATATTATGAGCATGGCTTTTATTTGTGAAAATTTAAAAATGATTACTACTTAGTTTGGAAACTAGCATGTATAGATTGAGTGCATTTTCTATCTTTTACATACCTGGTAGCTAGGTCCTTTATACTTGGATGCAAACATGCAACTTGCAAAATTCAAAAGCATTACTTGAAAATATTGTGCTAAAAATAAAAAAATGAAAATGATTGATATTCATGTTATTTTGTGATGAAATTGAAAAGATCCAGGTGTGTTGGTGTTGTCGCACTACTTTGTTCTACACTTCTTACCATAGCACGTTTGTCGCCGAACCTTCCGATCAACCCTTACGGGTTTCAGAGGGCTTCGCTAGTGTACCTTCTGAAAAAACCTCTAAAACACTGGCTTCGGGGCGCCCCCTGAGCCCTTCTAGATCCTGCCGAAGCCTAGCCAAGGTGGCCATTCGGAGTGTGTTGGGCCGAAGCCCTTCGGACGGTTCGGACCCTTGAGAGCCTTCTCTGTCTGAGAGGCTTCGGACTATAGGCTCCGACATGCCAGACCCCTCGGTGGGCGGAGCACTCTGCTCCAAGGGCTCCGGCGTGCTGTGGCCTTCGGCGACCCAAGGGCTTCGCCTCGACGGGAGCGCCTGTCCAACATTACTAGCTTCGGCAGTGAGACCAAACATCGACTTCTCCAATACAGAAAATTTCCCTCTCCTGACTTGGTAGCCAGATGCTTACTGAGCCAAATCATTGACAACTGAATGGGCCTCTCTTGACACGTGAGATATTTTGAAATCATCAAAAGTAGCAACTATGTCTAGACATTTGTCCAAGTAGCTAATCAGCAAGCAATTAAAACATTGAGCATTCTTAGCTACTTGTTGTACTACTAATAACGAATCAGCATACGCGCGAACATGCTTAGCGCCTATGGACTCTAGTAGTTCAAGACCTAGAAACAAAGCCTCGTATTCGGCTTGGTTATTAGTGGAAGAAAATTCTAGCCTGGCCGAGGTTTCAAAGCGCATACCACCAGGTGATATGAGAACCACTCCAATACCTTGGCCACTCTTGCAAGCCGAACCATCGAAATAGATTTTCCATGGTATTACCTCAACTAGAGTAACAACATCACTCCAGCTAATGTCTATGTGATGATCAACTATAAAGTCGGCCACGACTTGGCCTTTCATTGCCCTTAGGGGCTCGTAGGCCAAATCGTACTCGATCAACGCGTAAGCCCATTTTCCGATTCTTCCACTTAGAATCGACTTCTGTAACATGTGCTTCATAACATTGGTTTGGCAAATGACAACACATGTGGTGGGGAGAAGATAATGGCGTAACTTGGTGCACGCGTAATAAAGTGATAAACATAATCGCTCCACAAACGCGTACCTGATTTGGGCGTCCAGCAGGCGGCGGCTCAAGAATGTGACGATGTACTCCTTTCCCTCTACCTCATGGGTTAGCACGGCCCCAATTATGCCATCTTCAGCGGTGATGTATAGCCGAAACGGAATCTCGGCCTTCGGTGCTCTCACCATGGTTGGTGATGACAAGCACTCTTTGATTTTCTCAAAATCACTTTGCTGGTTTGCCCCCCAAGCGAACTCGGCTTCATTTTTTAGCCGTACTATTGGGACAAAGGCATCAATCTTGCCGGACAAGTTGGATATAAAGCGACGCAAATAGTTCAACATGCCTAGCAACTTTTGCACATCCTTCTTACATGCTGGCGCCGCAACGTTTCTAATCTTCTCAAGCCTCTTAGGATCAATTTCTAAACCTCTCTCATGAATCATGAAACCTAAGAACTTGCCCGCCGACACACCAGAAGCACACTTGAGTGGGTTAATTTTCAACCCATACTGCTGCATCCTATCGAAAGCAACTTTCAAATCAGCTAAATGGTTTCCCATAGCGTCCAATTTGACCATGACATCGTCAATGTAAACATCTAACATGACTCCTAACAAGTCATGAAAGATCAAGTTCATAGCGCGATGATACGTGGCGCCGACATTTTCAACCCAAAAGTCATGACGACCCATTCGAATAAACCGACAAAACCAGGGCATCGAAAGGCAGTCTTATAGACGTCCTCTTCGACCATAAAGATTTGATTGTAACCGGCATTGCCATCAAGAAAACTTAGTACCTTGTGTCCTTAAGCATTAGGTGATCTTCGTCCCTGACAAGTTTCTTCAGGTCATCTTCATCCCTGACAAGTTTCTTCAACGAAGAATAAGGCATTAGGTTAACAGTGGTGCCGCCGTCGACGAGCATCCGGGAAATTGGCCTCCCATCGATGTGACCCCTAACGTAGAGGGGCTTTAGATGGCGAGGTGAGTCCTCGGGATTCTCGAAGATGGTGTTGCGCGGACTAAGGTTCAATTGGGCGACCTTGGCCTCATCGCGTGGTAGGGAAAACTCGGCGGGCAATGTGACGATGTTGATGTCCATCGCCTGAGGTGCGGGCCCCTTAGAGATGAGCGAGTAATTGTCGTCAAGCAAGTTGTCGTCGTCGTCGCTCAGACTAGGAGCCGGGTTGGTTATCTCAATCGGCCTCTCCCTCCATACCTTTTTTGTAGCTGGCTAAGGGTGGATCTCTTCGAAGATAGCATCGTGCTCGGCCTCAGCTACCTTCTCATGTATCTCCTATGCCCGCAGCCTTTGTAGGCATCTCTTCTGTTATTTGGACATGCCCGGAGGAGCCCAAGATGGCTGCGGCTTGGTGCCTGGGGCTGTTGTTCGACTCCTGTTAATTCTGGCTGAAGTGTGCCCTTCGGCCTCGGGCGCCCTGTGTTCGAAGGGGGCTTCGCTGCGAACCCCATCGAATGGATCGGCCTCGTTCGGCCGATCAAACCAAGCTTAGGCGCGAAGCCCGGTCGAAGCATGCGGCTTACCTTCGCCAGCCCTTGGCGACAAAGTCTTCGGGTTTGGGACTTCCTAAGACCCAACTCTGATAGTTATGGCTTCGGACTCCCTGACTTCGGCCTCCGAGTGCTCGCACCCTTCGGCTTCGCTCTGCAGAGTCCGATTCGGAGGTACCACAGACAATCTGTGGACAATGCCCCCTTCCACTACGTCTGTTTGCCCCTGCCATCCACAATACTCCGTAGGAAAATAAGGCATAGGGTTAGTCTGCGGAGGGTACCCCGACCCGGATACGTACGGGGCACACGGGGTCCCCGCCCAGTCATACGACGGAGGCATCAGAGAATCTAGCGGCCTCGGCAACTGCGAGCCAAACCCGTCACCTGGAGGGGGGTTCGACCAAGTCGAAGGTGTCTCCGACGACACCAGCGAAGGATCCCGCCAGGCCGGAGGTATGTTTGGCCAGTGTGGGCCGAAGCCTCCCATCGGAGAAGTCCACCATGGTGCGGGGTTCGGCCATTAGGGGCTGAAGCTGTCGCACGGGGGACCCGACCACTGGGGTTCGAAGTTGTCGTGCGGGGAATCCGACCATTGGGGTTCGAAGTCGTTGCACGGGGGGCTCGGCCATTGCTGCTCAGAACAACGGGGCGGAGCACCAAGATACCATGGCCCGAGGCCTTCGTGTGGAGGGTTCGCAACCTTCGGTCCGAAGCCACCCCTCGAAGGTCTTGGACCCTTCGGCCATTTTAGCTTAGCGTGCGGACCTGCTCCTTTGGCCCTCCTCTAATGCTTGTTCAGCAGCATGTTATATGTTACCTTTGGCCTCTTGCGAGCCTTAGCCGAAGGGGTATTGATGTTCTGTTTCCACACTCCTACCTCGGGGTTCTTCGGTATGAGTGTGCGAATGCGTGGTTCTCCAACAATCACATCTTTTCCTTTAGCAGACTCGGCCTGTTCTGGCCGAATCAACACCTTCTTCTCGCCAAGGTCAACAGCGTTGACTAGAAAAGGATCTTTATCTAGCTTCATTTTTGGATCATGGTCTATCTTCAATCGTCCTTCTTCTATGGCTGATTACATCTGCCATCGAAAAACATTGCAATCATTAGTATTATGAGAATGGGAATCATGCCACTTACAGTATGGATGTTTCTTTAACTCATTGGCAGGTGGGACAACTTGACCCTTAGTTAACCTAAGAAGCTGGCTTTTTAAGAGAAAATCAAATATTTTATCACATTTAGTCACATCGAACGAGTACTTGACCTCATTAAGTCTATCCTTCATGGGGGATGGTCGTAGTTCGGAGCAAGTGATGGGTTTGTTTTTTGTGTTTGTAACCCATTCGGCTGCGTACATGTCAGCCGAATCCTCCTCCTCTGACTCCTCCTCATCAAGCATTCCATGATGTGGATTTCGGCCCTAGGCTTGCTAAACGTCTTAACAAATTTCTTATCTTTGGCTTGGCCTTCTTGGACCAGAGCCTGCTTTAGAACTTGGCTAACTTCTAAAAATTTTTGGTTATCTAACCTTTCTTTAAGTTCGGAACGCAACCCATTAAAAGCTAATTCCGCCAAGTCCCTTTCTGGAATATTAAGACTAAAACATCGGTTTCTAGTATCCCTGAAGTGCTTGATATACTCAGAGGCGCCCTCACTAGATTTTTTCTTAACCGATGTCAAATGCGAAAGCCTAAGTTCTGTTTTGCCTGTGTAGAAATAATCATGGAATTTCCGCTCTAAATTGTCCCACGTGTGGATGGAGTTCGGCGGGAGCGCCGAAAACCAAGTGAAAGCTGTGCCGGATAGCGAGAGAGAAAATAGTCTAACCTTTAGGGCATCTATCCCGCTAACCTCTCCACACTGTGCCAAAAATTGACTAACATGCTCTAGTGTGGTCCTGCTACCCTCGCCATCAAATTTAGTGAACTCCGGGATCCTATAGCCATGGGGGTAGGGTACTGTATCAAGATGATCGGGGTATGGTTTGTGATAAACCCTAATTCATCCCTTGGGCATGAAGCCTGCACACTCCGTAAACAATGCGCGGACCCGCTCATCTATATCATCTTGGTAGTTTGTTTGCATGCGCCTCTCATGTGAGGGCACGACACGCGGTGGGATATCGGCGTGTCGGCCATGTGCTTCTTCCCTACGCGCTATCTGCACAATGTGCTCGTGTCCGGGTTCCTGCGTGTGTGGTGCGGGTAGCACGGGTATTGGCACCAGTGTTGTGTGGTATGCAGTACTAGTTTGACCATAGGTATAATGATTGGTCTCGGCCATAAGTGATGAGGCCGGAGACATGTTTGTCGGAGGTGCACTAGCTATAGGAACCGGCAGTACGACCTCAGTGAAGCCGAACCTTCTAAGAGTTGCCTCTACTTGGGTGCTGACTGCCGAATCTAAACGGTTGGCTAGCGAAGCGCTAACGGCCTGATCGACTGATGCGGCTATTTTTTGCTCAATTTCTAAAGAAGATAAACGAGGCGATACCGGTGTTACCTGGACCTGAGTGAGGTCGGGTGTGACGATGTCGCGCTTGAAGAAGCCCGCGCGTGTCTTGATGTAGCCCCCAAGCATCATGTCTTGGAGCGCCTTTAGCTTTGCCTTGATCTCTGCTCGGTCTTCTATGGGGATATCTTCAAGTGTAGGTGACATTATGCTGCGGTTGTCGATATTCGCACCTCCTATTGTGTCCATCGGCGGTGTAGATGTAGTAGTCAAAGTAGATGTACCGGTGGCCAATGTAGACGTACTCATCATGTTGGCGTAGCTCTTCCCAGCGGAGTCACCAAAAAGTATGTTGACACAGAAATGTGCCCCGCACTTGGGTCAGTCCGGTGATCCAAAAGTGCACGGATACTTAGGGACAGGCCTAAGCATGACGTAGCACCGACGTCGTGTTCCGACTACCCTTAACAGTGATAAGAGGGGTGGAGTCGCCAGGCAACCAGATTACACAAAATAATCCAATTAGCCGAAAGAAATAGGTTAAACAGGTTAAAATCAGCAAACCAGTCGGAGTACTCCTGGTGAGAAGTCTGATGCGAAGGGTGCGCCGAAGGGTACCTTCGGCGTCTGGTGCGAAGTGGTCCGCCGAAGGGTGCTTCGGCGTTTGGACTAATCCAGCCGAAGGTAGATTCCAAATGGATCTGAACACGGTGATCACCTCCGAATAGCGGGGTTCGGCGCGTGATCTCCGATGCAGCGAATTACAGAGTAGTGACGCGAAGGCCACACGTAGGTGCAACTCCGTCTGGTGCGGAGTATGTTCCTAGGGAAGTCTGTCACGACGAAGTATGCTAGTAGAGCCTGTTGTCGAAGCCTGCGGTCCTGTCGAAGGGTGTCCTGGGGACCTCCGGAGCCGATCTCTTAGCTCCGGATACCTCCGGCAAAGGGGCTCCGAACGTGCGAACCTGCAACAGAGACGATTCAAAGTACCAATTCGGCCTTAGGACCGAATTTTGCGAGGTGTTGCACGAGTGGCGAAGAGTTTAAAGAGGTTAAAATCATCAAACCAGTCGGACTCCTCCTGGTTCGAAGTCTGATGTGAAGGGTGCGCCGAAGGGTACCTTCGACGTCTGGTGCGAAGTGCTCCACCAAAGGGTGCTTCGGCATTCGGACTGATCCGGCCGAAGGTAGACTCTGAATAGATCTAAACACGGTAATCACCTCCAAACAGCGGGGTTCGGCGTGCGATCTCCGATGCAACAAATTACAGTGTAGTGACGCGAAGGCCACACGTAGGTGCAACTCCTGTCTGGTGTGGAGTATGTTTGTGGCGAAGTCTGTCACGACGAAGTATTCTAGCGGAGCCTGTTGTCGAAGCCTGTGGTCCTGTCGAAGGATGTCCTAGGGACCTCCGGAACCGATCTCTCAGATCCGGACACCTCCTGCGAAGGGGCTCCGAACGTGCGAACCTGCAACAGAGACGATGCGAAGTACCAATTTGGCCTTAGGACCGAATTTTGCGAGGTGTTGCACGGGTGGCGAAGGTAGCAATCTATTACGCGGATTAGTGGATACTTCACAGGCGAAGTAACAAGGTGATAGCAATCTATTACATAGATTAAAGCGGACTTCACAGGCGAAGTACCAAGGCTTACCACTGTTCCGTAGCGGCGGACGGAGGGCTTCCTGGCAAACCGACGAAGAGGTACAGAAAAGTAAAGGTAAAAGTAAAGGTACGATCAAAGCATGGATTTGGTTTGATTTGAGTTGGGGGGCTCTCCACGCCGGCCAGCCCTCTCTATTTATAGGGGGTTAACCCCTAATCTAATCTACTATTAATCAGGCCAGATAGAGATAAAGATTGAGCTGGAAACGCGTCCAACTCTATCTCTGCCGAGGTGGGCTTCGGCCAGGCCCGTCGAGGCCCACTCCTCGGGCCGAAGCTTCGGTAGCATGGGCTTCGGCCAGGCCCATCGAGGCTTGCTCCTCGGGCCAAAGCTTCGGTAGCGTGGGCTTCGGCTAGGCCCGTCGGGGCTTGCTCCTTGGGCCGAAGCTTCAGACGCGTGGGCCTCCGAAGGCCTCCGAAGCTTCGGCAGCGTGGGCCTCTGAAGGCTTCCTGGCCGAAGCCCATGGACTGGGTAGAGGCTTTCGGAGCCCATAGCTTGATGGACTTCGGCCATGTAGGGCTTCCGATAGACTCTGGACATGTGTATTTTTGGCCCAAATCATCGAAAACTGATATTTTGACAATCTAGCCATTAATGCCATACTTTGCTATCAACAAATGTCAGTTCCACCCACTGTTTGCGAGATCTGCTTGTCTCTTAGAATGGAGTTGATCAAGCTGATAGCTGAGAAGTCTGTCCAGGTTGATAGAGAGTGTGAGACCTGCTTGTCTCAGGTGGAGGTTCTAGCTTCCTTGAGAGAGGAGCTAGCTGATGTTCAGAATGATAATTTTTACCTCCTTCAGATCCTGAGTTGGGTGAGTGCCAGAGAGCCACAACTCGGCATGATGATCTAGCAGTTTAAGAGGTTGGATGGGTTTGGGGTAGGCTACACCTACACCAAGGCTGATTTTGAGAGTCCTATTAGCCGCGCAGTGGAGTGGAGTAAAATGACTCCTGAACAGAGATACCCCAAGACTCACTCCACTGAGTCTTTCTAGGCTAGTCAGCCCAAGGATGGAGTGTTCCAAGAATAACCTAAAGCTCCACCCAAGAAGCCCATCTGGGTTCCAAAGCCCAAATACCTCCGTACTTCTCTAGACTCTCTACCTGGACCCTCTCACACCAAAGAGTCTACACCCAACACCACCAAGCCCAAGAACCCCAAGCCTCAACCACATCCCAAGAAGCCCACTTACCACTTTGAGTGTTGTCAGAAAGACGAGCATCATGCGGAGTTTTGCTTCAAGAGGAAGCGGGTTGAGAGAGCAGAGAGAGCTCGTGTGTTGTGGCAGGTATATATATATTTGTTTTTTTCTTCGTTGCAAGTATATATACATATTTTATTCAGGTTATATCAAGGTGTTGTATTTGTGTTCTGTGGGAAGTACGCTTTACTCTGGAATGCGAAGCTGTTGTCTTGTGCATGTGGTCAAAGTCTGCAGCAGCTCCAGGTATCAAAGGGCCTAGCAAAGGCTAGTCACGATAGCTTCGATTTTTCTGTCGAAGCTAGCATGAAGACTTCGATTTGTTTCAAGGCTGCGGTCTTCGGGTTTCAGTAGGCTTCGTAGGATTTTTTTCGAAGTACCTATTTGATGTTCAGTTTCTGTTCGAAGTCATTTTGTCCTGAGCAGCAGGCTTCGGCTAGTTTTTCTCTCAAGGCTCCGAAGTTCAATGCTTCGCTAGATGGTAGGCTTCAGAGTACTTTTGTGAGCTTCGAATGACGAAGTCTGATTTTGGAGTAGTACTGCAGACTTCGAACATTGGTTAATAGACTTCGTTTCAGAGTCTATTTTGAACAGTGCTAGTTTTTCCTGGTTTGTGTGCGGTTGACCAGATGGTTCTTTTGATGTTGCGTGAAGTGCCTATGTTTTGAATGATAAGTTAATCTGCCTCTAAGCACTGTGTTGGTGTCTCTTTGTTTAGGACATCGATCGTTTTTAGGCTAGATCATTTTAGGCTCTGATTGATATGTTTACTTTTCCCTACTTAGTCTATTGAGGTGCGTTGGGTGTTGGGAGCAGGCCATTGATTTGAAAGAATTTTTAGGCGCCCATTCACCCCCCTCTGGTCGCTACTTTTGGTCCTATAAGTCGTATCAGAGCCTGGTTAGGGATTTTCCATACCTTAACTGGTTCTAAACCCCAATAGTGATCATGACTTCTCCTGGAAAGGTCCCGTCCTTGGAAGCTTATGGCTATAATTATTCGAAGACTCGCATGTGAGCCTATCTCATGAGCCAAATCTCGGACATTTTGGACATTTGTGTTCACGCTACTTTCACAGTATTACCTGTTGGTGAGCGTAATACTCTTGATATTATCGCCAAACATCAGAACAACAACAAAGCGATGAACATTTTGTTTTCTAGATTAGGTCCAACAAGGCCGAGGGAGTCCAGCTGGTCTCAGATCATGAGCAGGATCTCAAGGTTCTCCATACCTTGGACCCTAAGATTTGGGAGATCAAGGTATCCTCTATAATTGAGAGCACTTCTTATGATACCTTGACAATTTCTGAGTTTTTTAGCAAGCTGAAGGCCACTGAGGTTGATACCCAGTTGAGATCAAATCTCACTGGCTCTGGATCAAAAACCCTGGCCCTTGCTACACCTTCTGCTGAACCCTTTTCTGTGAGCTGTGCTGGGTTCTCCTTGATGTCTATCACTGAGGACCAACTCGAGTCGTTAGGAGATGATGACCTTTGTCTGTTTAACAACCGGGTGCGTCGTATCTATGATAAGATAATGTTCAAAAGACACGGCACAAAATCTAGATGCTTTGAGTGTGGTGATCCAGGTCACTTCATCGCTGACTTCCCCAAGCGCAATGGTCACAAGAAGGGTATCGGTGGTGGCTTCGACTACTCCGGTAAGCACGACAGCTCCTCCTTCACAAAGGGCAAGCCAAAGACCAGATTCTTCAGAAAGGCCCTGAAGGACTATCGACGTGAGAACAAGAAGCGCGACAAGGACTTCTTCACCGAGATGGAGAAAAGCTACTCCAAGCGGTCCACTTCTTCTTCCTCTTCATCAAGCTCAAGCGATGAGGAGATCGTGATAAGAAAGGGGAAGGACAAGGACGATCCGATGGGCCTCTACTTCATGGCCTTTGGGGACAGGCCAAAGGGCCTCTGCTTCAATGGCTGTTGGGGATAAGGAAGAAAAGGGCTCCTCTGACGACTTCGACAATGAAGACAATGAAAAGGTATCCTCTTACGAATGTGAAATCGTTGATTTACTTGAAAGTAATCGTCATGAGTTGAAATATCGGGAAAAACTGCTTAGAGGGGCTAAGAAGAGGATAGATGAACTTGAGAGTGAGGTTGCCGTGGCCAACAGTAGAATTGAGAGTCTATCTTCTTCCCCTTACTTGGTTGATAGCAGTGAGTGCACAAAGTGTGAGGTGTTGCTGTGTGACCTAACGACTCTGAAGTCCAAGTACACAAAAAGGGTTGATGAGAGGGACGCTTTGGCCACTGAGCTTGAGGGCGCTCAGCTGGGGCTGAAAGATGATCATGCCACTGTCGTTGTGCCCTGTGTTGATTGTCCATCCCATCTAGCTAGTTTAGCTGAGCTGAAAGCCAAGGGTGATGAGCAGTTGGGTGATTTGGAGAGAGTCAGAGCTGTGCTGGAGCAGACTAGGCTAGAGCTTGAGACACTATCAGTTCCACCCATTGCTTGCGAGAACTGCTTGTCTCTTAGATTGGAGTTGATCAAGCTGAAAGATGAGAAGTCTGTCCAGGTTTATAGAGAGTGTGAGACCTGCTTGTCTCAGGTGGAGGTACTAGCTTCCTTGAGAGAGGAGCTAGCTGATGTTCAGAATGAGAACTTTTACCTCCGTCAAATCCTGAGTTGGGTGAGTGCCAGAGAGCCACAGCAAGGGATGATGATCCAGCAGTTTAAGAGGCAAGATGGGTTTGGAGTAGGCTACACCTACACCAAGGCTGATTTTGAGAGTGCTATTAGCCGGGCAGTGGAGTGGAGTAAAATGACTCCGGAACAGAGATACCCCAAGACTCACTCCACTGAGTCTTTTCAGGCTAGTCAGACAAAGGATGGAGTGTTTCAAGAGCAGCCTAAAGCTCCACCCAAGAAGTCCATTTGTGTCCCAAAGCCCAAACTTCTCCAGACTTCGCTAGACTCTCTACTTGGACCCTCTCGCACCAAAAAGTCTACACCCAACACCACCAATCCCAAGAACCCCAAGCCGCAACCACATCCCAAGAAGCCCACTTACCACTATGAGTAATGTTAGAGAGACGGGCATCTTGAGAAGTTTTGCTTCAGGAGGAAGCAGGTTGAGAGAGCAGAGAGAGCTCGTGGAGGGTAGGAGTAGTTCTACCAGTAGGGTGGTATACTGAGAGTTCCTCGACGTGGGGAGAGGCTAGAGGCCAGGCCGCATCGTGTAGGTGGTGGTAGAGGAGACGACTTTCAAGCCCGTACTGTGGAGGGTAGTGTTCGCTCCGGTAGAGCTCCAGGTCGTGTTGGATATGGCTCTAGACCTCGTGGCTGAGGTTTTAGGTAGAACCGAGGACCGCGCTTTGAGTCACGTTTTGGTCCAGATTTTTATGATGATTTCTGCTTTCCGTCTTTTGAGCAGATGGCTCAACACTGGTTTAGTTCTTTTGCTAAACCTGGTGCCGGACCATTTGCTCCCCCTTACAACCACTGATTGTGCAGGATCGGGGACTGGAGGACGTATGAATCATGGACTCAGGATGTTCTCGCCACATGATGGGACATCGCAGATGGTTCTCCAGTCTCTCTCCCCCGAGCTCCGAGGAATACATCACCTTTGGGAATAGTGGTCAAGGGAAGGTACACGGCATTGGCTCAATTCATATCTCTGACCATTTCTCTTTGAAGAACGTTGCTTTTGTTGGAAATTTAAACTTCAATTTGATTTCTGTTTCGCAACTTCTTGAGGATGGTTTGGAGGTTCGTTTTAAGAACGACATGTCTTCTGATTGACTTCTAGAGGGTCTTTGATTTGCTAGATCTTACCTTTTCGTAAGGTTTTTCTGATTGACTTCTCTAGTTCTTTTGGCCCTTCTCGCTGTTTGATTGCTGGACCCTCCTCTGAGCTCTAGAAGTGGCATAGGAGGTTAGGCCATTTGAGTTTTGATCTGTTAGTCAGATTGAGCTCTGTGGACCTCATCCGAGGATTGCCCAAGCTTAAGATGGAGAAGGATCTAGTTTGCCATCCCTGTCGTCATAGGAAAATGGTTGCCGCTTCTCACTCACCTGTGACATAGGTGATGACTTCGTATCCGAGAGAGCTGTTACACATGGACACTGTTGGTCCAGCTAGGGTACGCTCAGTTGGTGGGAAGTGGTACGCGCTTGTGATTATTGATGATTTTTTTCGATTCTCGTGGGTTTTCTTTTTGGAGTCTAAGGATGAGACTTTTCATTTTGTTCATGACCTGATTTTGAAGCTGAAGAATGAGAACAATGGTCGGATGCGAGCGATTCGCTCTAACAATAGCTCTGAGTTCAAGAACTCTCAATTCGTCAGCTTTTGTAGTGATCACGTTCTTCATCATCAGTTTTCTGCTCCTTACATTCCCCCACAGAACGGCGTTGTGGAACGAAAGAACCGCACGCTAGTCGAGATGGCCAGAACGATGCTCGATGAGCACAAGACTCCTAGGAATTTTTGGGCTGAAGCAATGAACACGACTTGCTATCTGGCCAACCGCATTTTTCTTCGAGCTTACTTAGGTAAGACTTCATATGAGTTGCGGTTTGGCAGACAGCCCAAGGTGAGCCACTTGCGAGCGTTTGGCTGCATGTGCTTTGTCCTCAAGAAGGGAGAGCATTTGGACAAGTTTGAGTCGCGTTGCTGGGATGGAGTTTTTCTTGGCTATGCTTTGCATTCTCGAGGCTTCGGTGTTTGGAACCTCGATTCCCAGCAGCTTGTCGAGACTTCTGAGGTTTCCTTTGATGAGTCCTTGCCTTCTTTGACCCCTTCTTTTGAGCTGTCTGGAGATGCTCAGCTCGGAGAGTCCATCTTTGACGAAGACGATGACGCTTCAGCTGTTGATGAGGGTGGGTGTTGGGGGAGATAATCCCGATGATTGTGGGGGACGTGAGGGCCCATACATCTCTAAAGGAAGGCTATGGCCGGAAACCCCGAATCCCTACGCCGGAGGTGCCTGAGCCTCCGAACGAGGGGACCGGAGTCCTTTCAAGGACTCCGAGACGTGCCGGAGGGGTCCTCGGGGAGGAGAGCGACTGGCCGGATGCCGGAGTCCAACCCTCGGATGGATGGAGGCTCCGAAGGGAAGCTGTGCGTAGAGAAGACCCAGTCAAGATCGTACGGGGACAAGATCGTGATCACCTGCGCCGTGTCAGGTGGCCTTTGTAGCGCCCGACACGGTTGATACGCTGTCAGAATCGCACCTTCTTGTCTGTACTATGTAACACCTATTCTTGTCTGTACTGCTGATCAATGTCAGACCGAGTAGCGGTTGGTGGTTTTGGAGTCACCTGCCCTTTCAGGGCGGGTCACCCTATAAATACCCCCAACTACAGTTGTAATAAACACACGATCCCAGAATACAGTTTGCACACAGCATTCCATTACTTCCATCTACTGAGAAAACCTGCTGGTTCGATCTGTCGTCCCAACAGTGGGCCTTCTGCACAGCCTGTAGAACCCACACCTTCTGAGACTTTGACTAAGGACGAGGGCAGACCTCTGATCACTTCTTCCACTTCGATCGAGCCCCTAAGTCGAGTCCAGAGGTGCCAGCTGCTGACTCCAGTGAGGTGACTTCAGATCACTAGGGATCCCGTGTAGTTCAGCGTGATCACCCCTCAGAGCTCATCATCGGTGATCTGTCTAAGAGGACTTTGTGTTCTTCTGTTGACTCTCTTGCTGTTTTTGCTGAGTCCGCTTTTGTTGCATCTTTTTAGCCCAGAGACATTTTTCATGCTCTTTCTGATTCAAATTAGATTAATGCTATGCAAGAAGAGCTTGAGAATTTTGTCTGCAATCGGGTTTGGACACTGGTTGAGCTGCCACCTGGATGCAACCTCATAGGCACCAAGTGGGTGTTCAAGAACAAGCAAGGTGAAGATGGGGTTGTGGTGTGCAACAAAGCTCGACTAGTGACCCAGGGTTTTTGCCAGAAAGAGGGTATTGACTTTGAAGAGACTTTCGCCCCTATTGCCAATCTTGAGTCCATTCGCATTCTCTTAGTTTTTGCCGCTTCGAAGGGTTTTAAGCTTTTTCAAATGGATGTAAAGAGTGATTTTCTGAACGGGTACATAGAGGAGGAAGTCTATGTTAGGCAGCCACCCGGTTTTGAAAACCCAAAGTTTCTTGTTGGGGAAGGGCTTTGTGATGGGTTTTGTGGATAAAACTCTTTTCTTGCTCAGATATGCATCAGATTTACGTGGACGACGTTATTTTTGGTGGTACTACTGTTGTGCTTGTGTCTAAGTTTTCTGAGCAGATGCACAGCGAGTTTGAGATAAACCTCATGGGTAAGCTCAAGTATTTCCTAGGGCTCCAGATCAAGCAGACCAAGAACGACATCTTCATCCACCAGAGTAAGTATACGTAGGACATGTTGAAGAAGTTCAACTTTAGTGGAGAGCTGAAGCCTCAGATAACCACAATGGGCACATCTGGGGGCCTGGACAAGGATGAGAGCGGCGTCAAGGTCAACGAGAGAGAGTTTCGAGGGATGATCGGTTCGCTGCTGGACTTGACGGTGACAAGGCCAGATATACAGTTCGTCGTGGGACTGTGCGCGCGCTTCTAGTCTTCACCACGCGCGTCTCATCGGTAGGTTATCAAGCGCATTTTTAGGTATCTCACATATGCGCCCGATGTAGGTCTTTATTATTCAGCATCTTCATCTCTTGATTTATCTAGCTTTTCGGACGCTGACTTTGGTGGGTGTTGGTTGGATCGCAAGTCGACTTCCGGTACTTTCCAGTTTCTTGGTTCTTCTCTTGTCTCTTGGTCTTCTCGAAACCAGTCTAGAGTTGCACTTTGGACCACTGAGGCTGATTATGTAGCTGCTGCTCATAGTTGGTTTGGATTATTTCCACTTTGCGAGACTTTGGGTTGTTCTTTCCTACCAGAGTGCCTCTGTTTTGTGACAGCACCACTGCGATTAGTGTAGGGAAAAACCCCTGTCTCCATTCAAAAACCAAACACATTGATGTGCGCTTTCACTCTCTGAGGGATCAATATGAGAATGGTGTCATTGACCTTGTTCATATTGATACCCATCATCAATTGACTGACATTTTCACCAAACCCCTAGATCAGTCTACATTTGAGCGTTTACGAGGTGATTTGGGTGTTGTGTATCCTTTTTAGGATACTTTGAGTTAATATTTCTTTCTTTACTTTTTTCTTGAGTCTTTTTGTCTGTGTTCATATCATGCATATTCACATATCAAACTTTAAGCTTGCTTCTGTTAGATGATTGAACTTCTTTACTTATTCTAGCTGGTACATGCTTTTGATTACTTGTCGATGATCATGTTTTGCTTCAGTTCACATGAAATGTCTGATATCTGTCATATGCATGGTTTTTATGCTTTAAAATTGAAAAATGATCACCATTCCTTCTGGTAACTAGCATGTGTAGGCTGAGTGCTTTTGCTATCTGTTACATGCCTTGTAGCTAGTTCCTCACTTAGATGCAGATATGCAACTTGGATATCTATATGCTTTAACATGGAAAATGTGCTAAAAATGATAAAAATAAAAAATGAATGAAAATTCCATGCCTTTTTTATGCTTGAGTTGAAAAGATCCAGGTGGGTTTGCTTTGTCGCGTTGCATTGTTCTGGACTGCTTCTGATGGTCCAGTTCTGGCCAAGGCTTGACTTGGTCAGTTAGCAAAAGGTTTGACATGCAAATAGCCCCTGCAAAAAATGAAAAAGGAAAAAGAAAAATCTTGAAAATTAAAAAGATAACAAGTTTGCTGAAGCACTTTGTTTTGGACAATGCTTATCTTGGTAGATATCAGTTAGCTTTTGCATCTCATGTTGTACCCTTGCTTGTCAACTAGAAAATGTGGTGATGTTTTTGTTTCCAAAAATTGAAAAACGTGTGCTAATGACTTTCTTTAGATATCATCTATTGCACTGATCATGCCATGTTTCTTAGACAGTATGTCTTTTGCTATATCTGCTAGATGTTGTAATTGCAGTTAATCATATATGAGAAGCATGCTTTCTTCACTCCACCTGCACCCCAGTTGCGTTCATTGCATATTTTGAGGGGGAGCTGCATTTAAGGGGCAGTCTGTGTCTCTTTAGAGTGCATTTAGTCTCTTTTGATGAGTGCAATTGTCAACAAGGGGGTGAAATTTTCTGGAGAAGAGTTTAAGGGGTAGTTTTGGCTTTCTCTGGGATTTATTTCAGGGGGAGTTTTTGTCCCATTTGTCCTTACTCTTTGGATATCCTTGTTGATAATTCTGAGATTGCACTTGTTTTGAGCTTTTACTTTTGGTTAACCATAATGACCGTTTTCTTGCCTTTGTTCAGCTTTTGGTCATTAGGGTTAAACTTTTATTTTATTTTCTATTTCTCTGTTTTCTTGTGTTTTGTTTTCGTGTTTCCACATGTGCTTACAGGTACTAGAGAGCTGATGAAGTGAAGTGTTGACAATGCACTCATCAAGGGGGAGATTGAGGAGCCATGCTAAAGAGTATGGGCCTCATGGCTCTAGATGTGTAGGACCGAAAGTAGCGACCAGAGGGGGGGTGAATGGGCGCCTTAAAAATTCTTTCGAATCAATGGCCTGTTCCCAATACCCAACGCACCTCAAAATACTATGCAGCAGAAAATAAACAGAAGGCCTAAGTCTAAAGGTTTCTAACCTAGAAGCAACTGATGATAAACAGGGTAAAACTAAAGTGGTGCAACTAGGCAGATGAACAAATTGTAATAGGCCTAAACTTCTCAATGAAATGATCTAAGTATGTATAAAAAGAAAAGATAAGTTACTGTCCAAATTTGTCTCCTGTTCGGAACTTGGCGAAGCCCCATTCGCACGTCGAGGTCTGCTTCGGAGGTTGGTGACGAAGTCTGTCCGAAATCCCGAAGGTGTCGCTGTCTAGCCTAGTTCGAAGTAGTAAAAAGCGAAGTGTACTTCGGAGCGAAGTAAAACAGTGCCGGAGCCTGGTTCGAAGTGTGTACTTCAAAGACAGGACTTCGAACACAGCTTCGAACCAAGAGCTTCGGAGCAAAGTGACAAAGTCGGAGCCTGCTTCGAAGTGAGGACTTCGAAGACAAAACTTCGAACACACCTTGAACCGAGAGCTTCGAAGCACAACCTTCGAACAGAAAGCTTCGAACACACAAAACAGACGGACTACCTTCGAACAAAGAAGCGAAGTCTGTCACGCGACAGAAAAGCAAGTCCGAAGCCAATGCTCTACCTTCGAAAAGAGCAAACTCCGAAAAGAGAGGCGAAGGGTGACACGCTACACAGAAATTAGAGCGAGGCCTAGCGGAGCCACAAGCTTCGAACCCAACCTCGAAATGTGTCAAAGTATGGACTTCGAACAGATAGGGTCGAAGCCCCTTCGCGCTATTGTTCGAAGTATGTAATGCTGTCGATCAGAAAAAAATGCTTCGAAGCTTAGCAACACAGAATACAAAACAGAGCTCGAAGATTGAAACGAAGCCTTCGAGTATGGTCGGATCGAAGCCTGCCTCACGGAGCTGAGGGGCTTCGAACAGAGAAGGATGACTTCGCAGAGACAGTCAGAAAAGCGATTTTAGTCCTATCAACCAGATCGAAAAGTGGAGCAGTAAAAGTAAAAAGCTGGCGCAGAAGTACTGTAGCTACAGTGGAGTACTACTTGTAAATCGCAAGAACTAGTACTCTGTATGTGAAGAACAGAAGCTTCTTCACACCCGCCGAAGCCTACAAAGGCTCAAAAATCACAGGGAAACTTGCTTTGAAGGTGAAAACGAGTCATTAAAAACCTTGCAGATGCAGCACACAAAGAAGTAGGGCATTTACTGCAACATTAAAAGCAAGGCAAGAAACACAGAGGGAGAACTCCCTAGCGGCGCAAGCAAGGAACAGGAGAGGAGAGAGAAAACGTGAGATGCAAAAATGACCCAATAGAGTAGTATTCAATTTCAGCAAAAGGGTAGTCCAAATCCTAGGGATTGGGGTCCTATTTATAGGCAGCCCAACACTAGGAATATTCTACCAGCCCCTTAGGGTTTTACAGACTCAAAAATAAAGGAAAAGACTCTACTGCCCTTAGGAATTTTTACAGACACAACTGACTGACTGTGGGCCTAGAGTTACAGATGACATATCCGGAAGCTAAGTTTTCGTAGCGACTACGGCTTCTCTTCTGGACAGTCGGATACAGAATCAACGGTTGTCAGTTTTACGCTGAAACTGACAAAGCCTCCACCAGCTTTGTACCAGGTACCCGGATTGGGCCGGCCCGACTCCGCAGCTCTCTCAGCCCGGCAATCGCTCACCGCCCGTGTACCTGAGTCAGTCCTGGTCAACAGCCCAGTGGGTCTTCTACTGCTTCTGGCCCATGCACCCGGATTGGGCCAGCCCGACTTCGCAGCCTCCTCTGCCCGACAGTCGCTCGCTGCCCGTGTACCTGAGTCACACGCGGCCCATGAAACAACAGATCTCTTCTCTTCTTCAGTCCTCGTTGACTATTGTTGACAATGACTCATCACTTCTGGAGCCATGAGGCCCACGCTATTCAGCATGGCTCCTCAATCTCCCCCTTGATGAGTGCATTGTCAACACTCCTCAATTCTCAGCTCTTCAGCACCTGCGAACACATGTGGAAACACGAAAAACAAAATACAAGAAAACAAAGAAGAAGAAAAATAAGGTAAAAGTTTAACCCTAATGACCAAAAGCCAAACAAAAGCAAGAAACGGTCATTATGGTTAACCAAAACACAAAAGCTCAAAAATGAGTGCGAATGCAGCATAACAAGGATATCAACAGAGTAAGAACTCCCCCTTAAACTCTGATCCCAAATTTTCTCCCCCTTGTTGACAAGTGAACTCATCAAGCACTCAAAAGAGACACAGACTCCCCCTGAAATGCAACTCCCCCTCAAAAATATGCAGTGAATGCAACTGGGGTGCAGGTGGAGTGAAGAAAGCATGCTTCTCAGATATGATTGACTGCAAATACAATATCTAACAGGTATAGCAAAAGAGATACTGTCTAAGACATACTGCATGATCAGTGCAAGAGATGATATCTAAAGAAAGTCATTTAGCACGCATTTTTTAGTTTTTGCAAACAAAGCATCACCACATTTTCTAGTAAAAAAGCAAGGTAAAGCATGAGATGCAGAAGCTAACTGATATCTACCAAGATAAGCATTGTTCAAAACAAAATGCTTCAGCAAGCTTGTTATCCTTTTAAAGTTCAGGCTTTTTCATTTTCCTTTGTCATTTGTGCCAAGGGTTATTTGCATGTCAAACCTTATGCTAACCGACCAAGTCAAGCCTAGGCTAGAACTGGACCATCAGAAGCTTAAGACATTGGTCTTGGCATACACTACACTGTCCTAGTTCATACCAAAGTGCTATGGTAAGCAATCCAGAACAATATAATGCGACAAAGCAAACCCACTTGGATCTTTTCAACTTAAGCATAAAAAGGCATGGAATTTTCATTCATTTTTGATTTTTTTTTATCATTTTTATAGCACATTTTCCATGTTAAAGCATAAAGATGTCCAAGTTGCATATCTGCATCTATGTGATGAACTGGCTACAAGGCATGCAACAGATAGCGAAAAGCACTCAGCCTACACATGCTAGTTACCAGAAGCAATGGTGATCATTTTTCAAGTTGAAAGCGTAAAAGCCATGCATATGACAGATATCAGGTATATCAAATGAACTGAAACAAAGCATGATCATCGACATGTAATCAAAAGCATGTACCCGCTAGAATAAGTAAAGCAGTTCAATCATATAACAGAAGCAACTCTAAAGTGTGACACGTGAATATGCAAGATATGAACACACACAAAAAGACTCAAGAAAAGAGTAAAGAAGAAAGAAAACTGACGCAAAATATCCTAAAAAGGATACACAACACCCAAATCCCCTCGTAAACGCTCGAAAGTAGACTGATCTAGGGGTTTGGTGAAGATGTCAGCCAACTGATGATGGGTATCAACATGAATAAGGTCAATGACACCTTTCTCATATTGATCCCGTAAGAAGTGAAAGCGCACATCAATATGTTTGGTTTTTGAATGGAGACACGGGTTTTTCCCTACACTAATAGCACTAGTGTTGTCGCAAAACAATGGAACCCTGGTAGGAAAGAGCAACCCAAAGTCTCGAAGAGTGGAAATCATCCAAACCATCTGTGAGCAGCAGCTAGCAGCAGCTACGTACTCAGCCTCTGTGGTCGAAAGAGCAACTCCAGATTGCTTCCGAGAAGACCAAGATACAAGGGAAGAACCAAGAAACTGGCAAGTACCGGAAGTCGACTTGCGATCCAACCGGCACCCACCAAAGTCGGCGTCCGAAAAGCCAGATAAATCAAGTGATGATGATGCTGAATAATAAAGACCAAGATCAGGCGCATAGGTGAGATACCTGAAAATGCGCTTGACAGCCTGCCGGTGAGACGCGCGTGATGAAGACTGAAAACGCGCGCAAAGTCCCACGGCGAACTGTATGTCCGGTCTTGTTGCTGTTAAGTACAACAGCGAACCGATCATCCCTCGAAATTCTCTCTCATTGACCTTGACACCGCTCTCGTCCTTGTCCAAACCCCCAGACGTGCCCATCGGGGTCATCTGCGGCTTCAATTCACCACCAAAGTCAAATTTCTTAAGCATGTCACGAGTGTACTTACCTTGGTGGATGAAGGTGCCGTCCTTGGTCTGCTTGATCTGGAGCCCTAAAAAGGTCTTAAGCTCACCCATGAGGCTCATCTCAAATTCATTGTGCATCTGCTCAGAAAACTTGGACACAAGAGAATCAGTAGTACCGCCAAAGATAATATCGTCCACGTAAATCTGAGCAACTAAGAAATCTGAAGCATCTCTGAGCAAGAAAAGAGTTTTGTCCACAGAACCCATCACAAAGCCCTTCCCCAACAAAAATTGCTTTAACCGGTCATACCAAGCCCTGGGAGCTTGCTTCAACCCGTATAAAGCTTTGTGCAATTTAAAAACATGTCGAGGAAACTTGGGGTTCTCAAAGCCGGGGGGTTGCCTAACATAAACCTCCTCCTCTATGAACCCGTTCAGAAAAGCACTCTTAACGTCCATTTGAAAAAGCTTAAAACCCTTTGAAACGGCAAAAGCTAGAAGAATACGAATGGACTCAAGACGGGCCACAGGAGCGAAGGTTTCTTCAAAGTCAATACCTTCCTTCTGGCAATAACCCTGGGCAACTAGTCGAGCCTTGTTGCGCACCACAACCCCATCTTCACCTTGTTTGTTCTTGAATACCCACTTGGTGCCTATGGGGTTGCATCCTGGTGGCGGCTCAACTAGAGTCCAAACCCGATTGCGGACAAAATTCTCAAGCTCTTCTTGCATAGCATTAATCCAATTAGAATCAGAAAGAGCATGAGAAATGTCTCTGGGCTCAAAAGATGCAACAAACGCAGATTCAGCAAACACAGCGAGAGAGGCAGAAGAACGCAAAGTCCTCTCAGTCAAATCACCAATGATGAGCTCTGAGGGGTGGTCACGCTGAACTGCTCGGGTTCCCTGGTGATCTGAAGTCACCTCACCGGAGTCAGCAGCTGGCACCTCTGGACTCGACTGAAGGGGCTCGATCGAAGTGGAAGAAGTGATCAGAGGTCCGCCTTCATCATCAGTCGAAGTCACAGAAGGTGTGGGCTCTGCGGGGGATGCAGAAGGCCCGCCCTCAACAGCAGCTGGAGTATCCTCATCTTCCTCGAAGATGGACTCTCCGAGCTCATCATCACCAGAAAGTTCAAAAGAAGGAGTCAAAGAAGGCAAGGACTCGTCAAAAGAAACCTCACATGTCTCGACAAGCAACTGGGATTCGAGGTTCCAAACACGGAAGCCTCGAGAATGCAAAGCATAACCAAGAAAAACTCCATCCCAACAACGAGACTCAAACTTGTCCAAATGCCCTCCCTTCTTGAGCACAAAGCACTTGCAGCCAAACGCTCGCAAGTGGCTCACCTTGGGCTGTCTGCCAAAACGCAACTCATATGATGTCTTACCAATGTAAGCTCTAAGAAAAATGCGGTTGGCCAGATAGCAAGCCGTGTTCATGGCTTCAGCCCAAAAACGCCTAGGAGTCCTGTGCTCATCGAGCATCGTCCTGGCCATCTCAACTAGCGTGCGGTTCTTTCGTGCCACAACGCCGTTCTGTGGGGGAGTATAAGGAGAAGAAAACTGATGGTCCAGACCCTGATCACTACAGAAGCTGACGAACTGAGAGTTCTTGAACTCAGAGCCGTTGTCGGAGCGAATTGCTCGCATCCGACCATTGTTCTCATTCTTCAGCTTCAAAATTAGGTCATGGACAAATTGAAAAGTTTCATCCTTAGACTCCAAAAAGAAAACCCACGAGAAACGAGAAAAGTCGTCAACAATCACAAGTGCATACCACTTCCCACCGACTGAGCGTACCCGAGCTGGACCTACAGTGTCCAAATGTAAAAGCTCGCCTGGATACGAAGTCATCACCTGAGTTACAGGTGAGTGAGAAGCGGCAACCATTTTTCCATGACGACAGGGATGACAAACTAGATCCTTCTCCATCTTAAGCTTGGGCAATCCTCGGATGAGGTCCATAGAGCTTAACCTGACTAGCAGATCAAAACTCAAATGACCTAACCTCCTATGCCACTTCCAGAGGTCAGAAGAAGATCCAGCAATTAAACAGCGAGAAGGGCCAAAAGAACTAGAGAAGTCAATTCGAAAAACTTTACCGAAGGGTAAAATCTGACAAACCAAAGACCCTCTAGAATCAACCACAGAAGAATTGCCCTTCTTAAAACGCACTTCCAAACCATCCTCAAGAAGTTGCGAAACAGAGATTAAATTAAAGTTCAGATTTTTAACCAAAGCAACATTCTTTAAAGAGAAATGGTCTAAAATGCTGATTGAGCCTATGCCACTTACTTTCCCTTGACCGCTGTTCCCGAATGTGATGTACTCTTTGGAGCTTGGGGGAGTGAGACTGGAGAACCATCTGCGATGTCCCGTCATGTGGCGAGAGCATCCTGAGTCCATGATCCAAACATCCTCTAGTCCCCGATCCTGCACAATCAATGTCTGTAAGTGGGAGCAAATGGTCCGGCACCAGGTTTAGCAAAAGAGATAAACCAGTGTCGAGCCATCTGCTCAAAAGATGGAAAGCGAAAACCATCAAAAGAGTTTGGACCAAAACGCGGCTCAAAGCGCGGTCCACGGTTCTTCCTATCCATGCGGCCACGAGGTCCAGAACCGTAGCCAACTCGGTCTGGAACTCTGCCGGAACGAACACCACCAACTGGAGCACGGGTACGAAAACCGTCTCCTCTACCACCACCTACACGACGCGGCCTGGCCTCCAGCCTCTCCCCGTGCCGAGGAACACGCAGTCTACCACCCTGCTGGTAGAACTGCACCTGATCACTACGAGCCCTCTCTGCTCTCTCAACCCGCTTCCTCCTGAAGCAAAACTCCGCAAGATGCCCGTCTCTCTGACAATACTCACAATGATAGGTAGGCTTTTTGGGATGTGGTTGAGGCTTGGTGTTCTTGGGCTTGGTAGTGTTTGGTGTGGTCTTCTTGGGCTTAGAGGGTCCAGGAAGAGAGTCAAGAGTAGTGTGAAGATTTTTGGGTTTTGGAACCCAGATAGGTTTCTTGGGTGGAGCTTTAGGTGGCTCATGAATCACTCCATCCTTGGGCTGACAAGCCTGGGAGGACTCAGTGGAATGAGTCTTGGGATATCTCTGTTCTGGAGTCATTTTACTCCACTCCACTGCCCGGCTGATGGCACTCTCAAAGTCAGCCTTGGTGTAGGTGTAACCTACCCCAAACCCATCCTGCCTCTTGAACTGCTGGATCATCATGCCAAGCTGTGGCTCTCTGGCACTGATCCAACTCAGGATAGAACGGAGGTAAAAGTTCTCATTCTGAGAATCTGCTAGCTCCTCTCTCAAGGAAGCTAGAACCTCCACCTGAGACAAGCAGGTCTCACACCCACTCTCTTTTTGGACAGACTTCCCGGCTTTTAGCTTAATCAGCTCCATTCTAAGTGACAGGCAGTTCTCACAGACAGTGGGTGGAACTGACAATGTCTCAAGCTCTAGCCTAGTCTGCGCAAGCTCAGCTCTCAACCTCTCTAAATCACCCAAATGTTCATCGCCCTTGGATTTCAGCTCAGCTAAGGTAGCTAGATGAGATGGGCAATCAACACAAGGTGCGACGACAGTGGCTTCAGCATTTTTCAGCTCCTGCTGAGCGCTTTCAAGCTCAGTGGCCAAAGCGTCCCTCTCATCAACCCTTTCTGTGTACCTGGACTTCAGAGTCGACAGGTCACACAGAAGCACCTCACACTTCGGGCACTCAATGCTATCACCCAAGCAAGGGGAAGAAGATAGACTTTCTATTCTACCGTTGGCTACGGCAAGCTCACTTTCTAACTCATCTATCCTTTTCTTAGCCCCCCTAAGCAGTTTCTCCCGATACTTCAACTCCTGATGATTGCTCTCAAGTAAATCTACAATTTCACGCTCATAAGATGATACCTTGCTATCGTCGTCGTCGGAGTCGTCGGAGGAGCTCTTTTCTTCTCTATCCCCAAGAGCCATGGAGCAGAAGCTCTTGCGGGATCTTCGGCGCTGGTGAGAGCGGCTCTTCGGCTTGTCTCCGAAAGCCATGAAGCAGAGACCCGCCGGATCGTCCTTGTCCTTCCCCTTCCTGATGGCGATCTCCTCATCGCTTGAGCTCGATGAAGAGGAAGAAGTCGTGGACTGCTTGGAGTAGCTCTTCTCCATCTCGGCGAAGAAGGCCTTGTCGCGCTTCTTGTTCTCTCGCCGGTAGTCCTTCAGGGCGTTCTTGAAGAACCGAGTCTTCGGCTTGCCCTTGTTGAAGGAGGGGCTCTCATGCTTGCCGGAGTCGTGGAAGCTGCTGCCGGTGCCCTTCTTGTATCCACTGCACTTGGGGCAGTCGGCGATGAAGTGTCCTGGATCACCACATTCAAAGCATCCGGATTTTGTGCCGTGTCTTTTGAACATTCTTTTATCATAGACACGACGCACCCGGTTGTTAAAGAGACACAAATCATCATCTCCCAACAGATCAAGCTGGTCCTCAGTGATAGACATCAAAGAGAACCCAGCACAGCTCACAGCAGAAGAATCAACTGAAGGTGTAGCAAGGGCCAGGGATTTTGATCCAGAACCAGTGAGATTTGATCTCAACTGGATATCTACCTCAGTGGCCTTCAGCTTGCTAAATAACTCAGAAATGGTCAAGGTATCGTATGAAGTACTCTCAACGATAGATGATACCTTGATCTCCCAGATCTTTGGGTCCAAGGTATGAAGAACCTTGAGCGCCTGCTCGTGATCTGAGACTAACTGAGCACCCTCAGCCTTGTTGTCCCGAAGCTTGTTAATGATCGACTGAAAGTGACCAAACAAAGCCTCAACAGATTCACCCGGCTTTTGTGTGAAGTTCTCGTACTCACGCCGGTAGGTCTGATAGAGCCGAGCCTTGACCTGTGCTGTTCCCTCATGGTGTGCCTTGAGGGTAGCCCAGATCTCTCTCGCAGTGGAGAGATGACTCACTCGCTCAAATTCAGTGGGACCTAAACCAGAAAACAAAATGTTCACAACCTTACTGTTGCTCAGATGCTGAGCAATGATACCAGCAGTACCTTGCTCAGTAACTGGCAAAATGACAAACGTGCTGTGAACGCAAATGTCTCATATGTTCGAACCCTGGCTCATGAGATAGGCTCGCATGCGAGTCTTCCAATAATTATAGCCATAGGCTTCCAAGGACGGGACCTTGCCAGGAGACGTCATAGTCACTACTGGGGTTTAGAACCGGTTAAGGTATGGAAAAACCCTAACCTCGCTCTGATACCACTTGTAGGACCGAAAGTAGCGACCAGAGGGGGGGTGAATGGGCGCCTTAAAAATTCTTTCGAATCAATGGCCTGTTCCCAATACCCAACGCACCTCAAAATACTATGCAGCAGAATATAAACAGAAGGCCTAAGTCTAAAGGTTTCTAACCTAGAAGCAACTGATGATAAACAGGGTAAAACTAAAGTGGTGCAACTAGGCAGATGAACAAATTGTAATAGGCCTAAACTTCTCAATGAAATGATCTAAGTATGTATAAAAAGAAAAGAGAAGTTACTGTCCAAATTTGTCTCTTGTTCGGAACTTGGCGAAGCCCCCTTCGCACGTCGAGGTCTGCTTCGGAGGTTGGTGACGAAGTCTGTCCGAAATCCCGAAGGTGTCGCTGTCTAGCCTAGTTCGAAGTAGTAAAAAGCGAAGTGTACTTCGGAGCGAAGTAAAACAGTGCCGGAGCCTGGTTCGAAGTGTGTACTTCAAAGACAGGACTTCGAACACAGCTTCGAACCAAGAGCTTCGGAGCAAAGTGACAAAGTCGGAGCCTGCTTCGAAGTGAGGACTTCGAAGACAAAACTTCGAACACACCTTGAACCGAGAGCTCCGAAGCACAACCTTCGAACAGAAAGCTTCGAACACACAAAACAGACGGACTACCTTCGAACAAAGAAGCGAAGTCTGTCACGTGACAGAAAAGCAAGTCCGAAGCCAATGCTCTACCTTCGAAAAGATAAAACTCCGAAAAGAGAGGCGAAGGGTGACACGCTACACAGAAATTAGAGCGAGGCCTAGCGGAGCCACAAGCTTCGAACCCAACCTCGAAATGTGTCGAAGTATGGACTTCGAACAGATAGGGTCGAAGCCCCTTCGCGCTATTGTTCGAAGTATGTAATGCTGTCGATCAGAAAAAATGCTTCGAAGCTTAGCAACACAGAATACAAAACAGAGCTCGAAGATTGAAACGAAGCCTTCGAGTATGGTCGGATCGAAGCCTGCCTCACGGAGCTGAGGGGCTTCGAACAGAGAAGGATGACTTCGCAGAGACAGTCAGAAAAGCGATTTTAGTCCTATCAACCAGATCGAAAAGTGGAGCAGTAAAAGGAAAAAGCTGGCGCAGAAGTACTGTAGCTACAGTGGAGTACTACTTGTAAATCGCAAGAACTAGTACTCTGTATGTGAAGAACAGAAGCTTCTTCACACCTGCCGAAGCCTACAAAGGCTCAAAAATCACAGGGAAACTTGCTTTGAAGGTGAAAACGAGTCATTAAAAACCTTGCAGATGCAGCACACAAAGAAGTAGGGCATTTAACTGCAACATTAAAAGCAAGGCAAGAAACACAGAGGGAGAACTCCCTGGCGGCGCAAGCAAGGAACGGGAGAGGAGAGAGAAAACGTGAGATGCAAAAATGACCCAATAGAGTAGTATTCAATTTCAGCAAAAGGGTAGTCCAAACCTAGGGATTGGGGTCCTATTTATAGGCAGCCCAACACTAGGAATATTCTACCAGCCCATTAGGGTTTTTACAGACTCAAAAATAAAGGAAAAGACTCTACTGCCCTTAGGAATTTTTACAGACACAACTGACTGACTGTGGGCCTAGAGTTACAGATGACATATCCGGAAGCTAAGTTTTCGTAGCGACTACGGCTTCTCTTCTGGACAGTCGGATACAGAATCAACGGTTGTCAGTTTTATGCTGAAACTGACAAAGCCTCCACCAGCTTTGTACCAGGTACCCGGATTGGGCCGGCCCGACTCCGCAGCTCTCTCAGCCCGGCAATCGCTCACCGCCCGTGTACCTGAGTCAGTCCTGGTCAACAGCCTAGTGGGTCTTCTACTGCTTCTGGCCCATGCACCCGGATTGGGCCAGCCCAACTTCGCAGCCTCCTCTGCCCGACAGTCGCTCGCTGCCCGTGTACCTGAGTCACACGCGGCCCATGAAACAGCAGATCTCTTCTCTTCTTCAGTCCTCGTTGACTATTGTTGACAATGACTCATCACTTCTGGAGCCATGAGGCCCACGCTATTCAGCATGGCTCCTCAAGATGTGATGAGTCATTGTCAACGGAAGTCATGAGGACACAAAGAGAGGAGAAGAACTATTGTGTCTGGGCCACATGTGACTCAGGTATACGGGCAGCGAGCGATTGTCGGGCAGAGGGGCCGCGAAGTCCGGCTGGCCCAATTCGGGTACATGGGCTAGGAGCAGCAGAGGATCCACTGGGCTGTTGACTAGGATTGACCCAGGTACACGGGCGGTGAGAAATTGCCGGGCTGAGAGAGCTGCAAAATCGGGCCGGCCCAATCCAGGTACCTGGTGCAAAGTCGGTGGACGCTTTGTCAGTTTCGATGCAAAACTGACAACCGCTGATCTTGGATCGGACCGCTCTGAGGCAAAGCCGTAGTCACTACGAAAGCTCCGCTTCAGGATAAGTCATTTGTAATTAGGAGTTTACTATTTTGCCTTTAGGCCCATAGTCTGTCAGTTGAGTTTGTAAAAATATCCTAAGGGCATTTTGGTCTTTTCCATTTTTTTCAAGCGTCTGTAAAAACCCTAAGGGTCTTTTGGTATTTTTCTAGGCTATTTGGCTGCTTACAAATAGGGCCCCAATCCATAGGGTTAGGGCCACCCTTTTCTGAGAACACTTTAATAATTCAATAGATTGGGTCACTTTTTGTCGTTCATTCTCCTGTTGTTTCATGCGTCTGCGCTGCCACTGTTCTTCACAGGATCCACATCTCAGGCATGTCGAGAAATTGTGTGACCAAGTTTTATTCCTTCTGTCTTTCTCAAATGGCATCGCTGTGAAGTCTTTTACCTGGTTGCTTTTTTTACCCGCGTGAAATAGCTGTTGATCTACTAAAGTTCTTCCCCGCCATCAATTTTTTATTTCTCGCGAAGTATTGAACGTTTCTCGCACATGTGTGTGTTTGATAGCCCGTGTCCTTCTCTTGGTGAGATTTTCACCTTCAGTTGTAGGCTCCTGGTCTGCCATGTGCAAAGCTAGCTGCAGTCTTGAAAGCTATTGCTGTTCTAGCCTGCCGGTCTAGGTAGTTGGCACAACATTGCACGGCAAGCGGTGTGGGTTCTGTAGCACAGCTTGGCAGAAGTTGCTTGTGTGTTTCTAGGCGCCTAGCCTTGTCAGCAGCACGTCGTAGCTGCAGTGTGCTAGTTTCTAGCTCTTGTTTTTCCACGTAGCATCAGTTTTAGCAGCATAGGTTTCTTCATTGCTTCACTATCTTGTCGGATATTTGGTTTTATTTTGCAGTAGCTTCGCATGTGGACCCCGTTGTCAGTCTCAGACGTGGGCCTCATTTGGTGAAGTTACCAGGCTTCAAATCTCTTCTGCAGCCTTCAAAGGTTATGAGAAAGTTTTTGAAGTGTGTAGGAGTTCCGTAAGCGAAGGGGTATAGCAGGCTTCAATTTTCGGAGTGTGTTGATTCAGAGTCTGCAGCTGTGTCTTCAGCTATTTTTCTGCAGACTTCGGTTCGGAGTTAGTATATCGACAGACTTCGGCGGTGTTTTCGTGTGACTCCAAAACTAGTTGTGAATAGTTTTGCATGTGTTTCGTTTCTGTGCACCATTTTTGAAGACAGTAACTCGAAGTGTGAATACTTCGGAGCAGGCTTCATTTTTCAGAGTATGAATGCTTCAGAGTCTGCTGATCAACCTTTGATTTCTCTGTTGGTTTCGAAGTTGATTCTTCCTATGTTAAGCTTCAAAGTATAACGAAGCCGAAGCATACTCTGGAAAGGCTTCGATCAGTCTTTGGTCATACATCGACGTCCACACTTGCCTCCTTCGCACGAGGACTTCGAACATGCTTCATCAAGTACCGAACAGGAGACAAATCTTGAACAGTAAACCTCCATCTCTTGTTACGTGTACTTAAATTAAATACCTGTGATGATTTACTTTTGTGAAGCTTGACATGTCCATGTTTTAAATGCTTTGTTAATCTTCCTTCGAACACTGTGTTGGTGTCTTCTCGATTAGGACACCGGTTGTTTCTAGGCTAGATTATTTTCTTACTTTAGATCTGTTAGTTTTAGCTAGTTGTTTGTCGAGGTGGGTTGGGTCTTGGGAAAAGGCCATTGATTTGCAAGAATTTTTTAGGCGCCAATTCACCCCCCCTCCGGTCGCTACTTTCGTACCTACAAGCTCCTTGTAGTGGGATATGCTTATCTGGTTAGTATTTGGTATCTTTTGCATCTCTTTCCTTGCCATGTATAGTATGCTAGTCTGAGTGGTGATTCTTTTATTTGGTTTTATTTGCTAAAACCTGAAAAAGCTTGCTTATCCTGTTGCTTGGATAGTATTCACTTTAGTTTTTCATACAATATTTTTAGACAATATTCAAGGCAAATACTTGATTTGTACTGTAATTGGAGTTAATCATGTTCTAGAAGCTTGCATTTACAATTCATCCTGACACCTCTCTGTGCATCGTGTTGTCATCTTGATGTTTGCATTGCCAAAGGGGAGAATTCATAGAGCCTGCTTTTATTTTTGCTGTTTGTCGAGAGATCTGTTGTAGCTATTGCGTTAGCTACAACAGGTTTTTGTGCGTGTATGGTGTATGGAGTGAAACTCGAAGGGTTCTCGCTGGGGGATATAGGATTTATACTAGTTCAGGCCTCCCCGAAGGGATAACAGCCCTACGTCCAGTCTACAGTGGATTTGGCATAGTTTTGCCTCTACTAGATCTGAATATTACAAGGGCATGGCCCTGCTTTTATATGCGCGCAGGCCAAAGAAAAAGACGAAATTGCCCTCTACAAGTCGTAGGCTTCATAGGGGCAAAAAGGGAAAAGGCTAGGCTATTGTACATGTAGCTTTACAACTTTATAGACGTGGTAGATAAACATCACTTCTAAAGCATACTAGGGTCGAGGTGGCCTCGGTATGGCTATACACTGTAGTGAAGATGGGATATTTCGTATGGTTTGAAGTACTTGTTGGAATCCTACATGCAGAGGTAGTTGAGGAGGGCTCCGAAGGGAACTCCGAATTGGACTCCGAAGAGCACTCCGAAATGGGCTCCGAACTGACTCTGGTAAGAGGGCTCCGAAGAAAACCGGAGGGGTCCCGGAGGTTTGACTTCGAGAGGGACCGGAGGGATCCTGGAGGCTTGACTCTGGAGGGATCCGTAGGGAGCCTAGAGGCTGGACTCTAGAGGGATCCGTAGGGAGCCTAGAGGCTGGACTCTAGAGGGTTTCGTAGGGAGCCCGGAGGCTGGACTCCGGAGGGAGCCCGGAGACCAAGTCTAGCCGCTGCTTGGAATTAACTTCATTAGGAGGGAATCTGCTTCATCTTCATCCTTCAGCGGTGTTAGGCTCCGGGCTCGAGGCCTTCGGAGGCTGACATCATTTGGCCCCTATTCAAGGGAAAACTAATTCCTCCAACAGTAGCCCCTTGATCGTAGCCCTTCGGAGCGAAGGGGTGCGTGCGCCTCGCGACAAATGACTTGGAGTAAATGTAGCTTCGGAGAAGGTAGGCCTTCGAAGCTTGGACTGAAGGCTAGCTTTGACATTCACTTGCAATAAATGCCAGTTCAGAATGACGGGGCGCCCTCGGGGAGCCCAGGCGACCCCGCAACAGTCATAAAACTAATCGTTGTAGTGTGGGGGGCGCGACGGTTCGCTTCAAATTCAACCTAGGCCAACCTGTCATAGAATGCGGAGGACGGGGTAACCGGTGAAAAAACGCTTCGGTGCGGGGTCTGTGGTCGTATTTTACCACCTATAAAAACGGGTTTACCGCACCACAGCTCCGCTCACGCTCTCATTTGCTTCCTGCTCCACGTCACGCCCTCTTCTCTACACCTTTAGCTTCGCGTGAAGCCGGCTTTGCAGCTTCTCAGCGCTCTTTGTGTCGAAGCCCTACAAGATGCCGAAGAAGGCTGCGATGAAGAAAGCCTTGGCCCTAGGCGCGAGCTCGAGCTCCGTCCAAGCTCAGGCGGCGGTGGCGGTGGTGAACCCTACAGCGAGGCACTTGGGGCCGAGGGACCTTCGGTCGCCGGCGGACAAGTTTGAGCAAACAATAGAGATGAAGGCTTCAACTTCGATGGAGGAGTCTATCCGTAGAGTATGCGAGGGGAGGATTTCCCAGGGGATCCAGCTCTGGGTGCATGAGAAGTCAGAGACCATCCCGAGGCCTCGGGCTTATGAGGTCATTCTTTTTCGAAGCCTTCTTCGAGGCCGTCCTCGGGCAACCTATAGTGGACATGTTGAGCAAAGTGCTGAATGCATACAACTTCGAGCTCCCTCACTTGTCTCCGAACGACATGGCGAGGCTCGCGATCTTCGAATGGGCCATGAGGGCCAAAGGATGCAAGGGGCATGCGGACGTCTTCATCGCCCTCCACGATGCGAGCTACCAGCCGAAGCAGAGGGAGGGGCCAGACCGCGTGGAGAGGGCCTTGGCCTTTAGGAGCACCAACTACCAGCTCTAGAAGGAGTTCCAAGACGACTTCCCGGTGATGGTAGTAAACAATAAGTGGTACTCAAAGTGGGACCAAGAATGGTTCCACGCTTCGGAGGGCGCAGACTCTCCCCTTCAGAGTACCAACGCACTGATCTCCTAATGACACGAAGGCATGGTGAAGGCGAGCCTTGAAGTCCTTCGGTCGAGGATCCTGCTTCTGTGGAGGTTGGCTTCGAGAATGAGCATGAGGGACTTAGCCGAAGAGTTCATCACCCTTCGACTCAGCCCCCTCGCGCTTTCTTGGACGGAGAACCTGTTCCAACCTTTAGGCTCGGAGGGCCCAAGCGAGGTGTCGGTGGAGCGCCTTGGTAAGACTTCGAAATTCTTTATCTTCATACTTTGCAGAATTGACTTATGCTGACTTGAAATCTTGATGAAGCTGTTCGCGACGTGCGGCCTCCGGAAGAGTCAATTTTGGCCGCAGAGCGTGTTGTTGGGGCCCCGACGCCTGAGGAGCAAGCTCAAAGACTTGCTTTGGTGGGGTCTTGGGAGCACTGGAACCGAGTGTGGACTTGGTTCGGCGTCGAAGGGGTCCAGGCGCTTCCAGACTTCGCCAGCTCAACACCTTCGGCGAGCGGATCCAAATGGAAAAGGGTGGATGATGAGTAACCCGAAGCCTCAAGGGTTCACTCGAAGCCCTTGGCGGATGATGCCCTTACTACGACGAAGCATGCGGCCGAGGACCTCGAGGTCGAAGTGGAGGCAGCATATGCTCTGGTGGCAGAAACCAAAGTGGCGGCGCTAGAGACTGTGGCGATGACCCCTTCGACCGTGGGAGTTGGAGCTCAATCCACACAGGGAAGGGGTTGGGGAGCGCACATCGCTCCTGCCTCCTTCGAGGACATCTCCTCAGATGAAGGTAAACACTTGATAACCCTTCTCTTTTCATTCATGTATATTGACTTATCATTCTCTTCAAATGCTCGTGGCGGCACGAGGCCCATCATGTTGAGGCGTGAGGGGACTTCCGACAGCAACGGGAGCAGCAGCTCGGAGTCCGAGAGCACTTCGTCCGAAGAGGACGAGGGGGAAAACCGTGGCAAAGGAGTCCTTCAGGACCAGGCCAAAGAGGTCATCAAAGTAGTGGACCGAAGCCTAGCTCCGTCGTAACCTATGTTGTAGGAGCTCGTGACGGAGATGGTCATGCCTCTACTTCCGAGGGGGCCCGTGATGGAGGCAGCTATCCACTCGTTCCATAAAGGCTGCATTGCTATAAGGGAAGGGGGATTGGTGGCACAACTTAACCGCTCAAGCCCCATCAACCTCTTCACAAATGCCCACGAACCCATCGTCCAAGTGAGCGAAGCTTCACACGATCTTCAAGTTATACTTGCTTTTTTACTCAACACTTAGGATTTTCTTGAATCTTTTCAGGCCTTCGCGTTGAATGCTGCAGCAGCAGCCTCTATGAATCATCGGATGACTCTTCTCGCAAAGGAGAGGGACACCCTTCAACGCCAGGCTTCTGAGGAATCCGAGAGGCGAAGGCAGGCCGAAGTAGCAGCTAAAGCGGCGAGGTACGAGGCAGTCAAGGTGAGAGAAGCCTTGGCCTCAGAGACGGAAAGACTTCGAGAGGCACTTCGGGCTTTAGGAGAGACCAGGGTGTAACATCCCAAGATTTAAAAATAAATAAAATAAAATAAATATATTATTCAAAGAATTTCTGGAATTATTGATTTAAGAAAATCCTAAAAGAAACTTATTAAAGCCAAACAGGGAGAAATATTTCGAATTTGAACTTGGCAAATTTATGTTATAATCTAGAAGCCAAGACATAATTTTAGGAATTTTTACAAATTTTTATCAACAGTGATTCAACCCTTAAACAAATAAATGAATTACTGGAATTATTTTAAATCAGAAAAGCATTTAAATCCTTAATGGGCCTCATCCTCGAATCTGCCTCCAGCCCAACCCAGCCCAGCGCTCGCGTCGCTGACAGGTGGGACCAACCTGTCGGCGCCGCCTCCCGCCTCTCTCTCCCGCCCGCGGCACGCCTCGGCCCCACCCGCCAGCCTCACCAGCATGGCCCTCTCCCTCTGACCGCTCGGCCCCGCTTGTCGGCGCTCTCTTTTCCGTCCGCCCGCTGACAGGTGGAGCCCACCTGTCAGTTTCATCTTCTTCGTTGAAAGGGGATCCCCCCTTCCTTATCCGGTGACCCCCTTCCGATTTCTCCCCGCCGACCGCCCGTGTTCGCCAGGATTCACCACGGATCACCTTCCCCGAGCACCACCGCCCTCTTTCCATCTATAGCCGATGCATTTTCGCGCTTAAGGAAGCTAGCCCGTACCTTTGGAAGCCTCGCCGGAGAAATTAGGAAACCACCTCGGGTTTCCTCGGTAAAGCCTTCCATCCTCACCGTCGGCGACCCCTATTTATACCCATCAGCTCACCGCACTCCGCCCACAGCCCTAACGCCCTAGTCGAAGCAATCCAGAGCACCGCCACACTTTTTCTTAGCTTTCTCCCCTGCATCACCTCCGGCAACCACTCGCCGCCGCCTCGGACCCCCTTCGGCCGCGCCACCACCACCGTCGTGACCGCCGGAGCCCACCCAACCTCGGCCACGCCTCCATTGGCCGAGAAGACCGCCGGATCATTGTCACCGACGAGCACCCAAGGAACCTTCGTCGTCTACCCTCACCGCCGGTTGCCGTCAGTCGCCCGCTGTCACCCTCTCCGCTACCATCACACTCCCCTCACTCCCCTCACTCTCCTCGCCGGCGCCATCGCCGCCGCACCAGAGCCCGCCGGAGACGGAGACGAAGGGGGCTAAGTACCCCTTACGCACGTGCCATGCCAGACGAAGTCCTAGCCGCCCGATCACGATCGAAGGGCTAAGATTAAATCCCTTTGGGATTTAATCCGGGCCCTTGATCTGGTCAAAGGGGTACAGGGCCATCTCAGCCGTTGATCGCAACTTAAATCCCCGTAACGATCTCGCGCGTCCACGTCATACCGGTTCGCGAGATCTAACCATGGCCGTTGATCCGTTTCATGCGCACAGTAACCCAGTCCACAGTGGGCCTAGCTCACCGTGGACTAAATCCTATTTTCTGTTTAAACAAAATTTCAGAAAATGATTTAAACTTCCAAAATTTATAACTTGCTCATTTTAACTCCAAATTTCACCATTCAAATTTTATTAAATTCAGCATTTTATTCTCTACATATTAATTCCATAAAAACAGTATGTTACTTTAGCACGAAATAATCTTATTAATTAATTAAATAAAAACCCCTTAGGGATAAATTGATAATTCATGAAATAAATTAGGAAAACCCCCAAAACTTTAACCTTTAATATTATTCATTATAACTTCAGTATAATAATGCTCAATTCACATATTTAAATCATAAAACTTGTATGTTTATGTTTTGTGATGCTTTGATTGTTTATTGAATGTTTTATTTACTTTTTCCGTATGGAGAAGACTACGAGTTCGTCGAGGAGCCGTAGTTCTATCCTGAGGTTCCACCTTCGCCATTCGCTTATCAAGGCAAGTCACAACCCCCATTTTGATCATCATTGAGCCCATGTTTTAATAAAGTATCGCTATAACACATAGGATAATATTGCATTAGTCAAATATCAAGCCCTACATTATATTTATTTGATACCCGTCCTTGTGTGCAAACCCAAGCCATGCTTATTGAGCCAACACCCCTTGTCACTCTACAAATATTATATTAGCTAGTGTCCAATGTATTGACACAAATGCTATAGGATAAAAAGAATGAGTCGTAGATAGTTGGAATCTGTTATATGAATTTCCCCGTTATTCTCGTCTCTGGACTCTGTTGGAGTTGGCTATGTTATAAGTATGGTGGGTTTCGGGTGCAAGCTAGGGCATTGGTTGGTCGCACCCGGGCACTATAAGGACCGGTCTGCGGGATCTGTTGCAAAGCACTTCCGTACCAACCACAAGTATAATGGGTAAGTCCTAATTGAATGTATGGAACAATCCGACTCGATGCACCATAGTGGAGGGAGCAAAGGGCAACCTGCGGTTGACTTGTACCGACGTGGCTCAAGGGGGGGTATGGTGAGGCTCTATGTGTCGGGACACCATATGAAACCCATAAGAGGGTGCTGTCATGTCGAGGAGGACTATATGGAAGGTTTTGGCATGAGTTCCCGTGGTATGGGTCATCTCGTTACACTTTGGTGTGAGTGATGAGTGCGTGCCTTGTGGGTACAGTGGTACATCTCTGATCAGAGTATTTCATCTTTTTGAAAAGCCGAGCCCACGATCAAGGGCGGGTTGTGTGACTACTCGCAGTTAGTTTACTATTGTTTGAATGGTTTAGTTATTCATGGCATGTAAGCACTATTGAGTGAGGTGGGGCTGACTGCGCCCCTCGAGTTAGAAGATGATGATGCATACACATGTTTACATTTCAGTACTAATAACTTGCTCACATTTAAATGCTTTACAATTATGATTTTCCGCAAAGTTAGCCACTATCTCCCTTGTTATTACTCTGCATTATATTTGCATCCGGTGGCTTGCTGAGTACGTTTGTACTCACCCCCATTGACTTACACCACCAGAGCCCGTCTTCTACGAGGAGGATGAAGGTCTGGAGTAGATACCCAGTCAAGGCGAGACTGGAAGGAGGCGTTCATCTAGGAGCCTTTGATTTATTAGCTTCTCTTCATCTTTATTCACTTTTGTACTAATACGGTCTACGAACCGTGAATGATTGCTCGTATTTGTACGTGGTCGCATGGTGAACGTCTTGGTTTATTGATTTTCTATGGAATTTCAATAACGGTCCTGATTTATTAAATCAGGGCGTGACAAGATGGTATCAAAGCCGACTTGACTGTAGGAAGCTAGACAGACCTGACCCTAGGACTTAAATTAGCCATATTTTCTTACAAAATTACTTCACCTCTCATCTTCTGAAGTTTTCACGAAAATTTTCTCTGTTTTGTAGATGCCAGTCCATACCATGAGTGGGACTCTTCGCGACGAGGCTGGATTCATCCACGAGCTTCGTATGCTCGTCGACTTCCTTGGATTCGTCCATGAGCCCGCGTTCCATGGGATCTTTCCCGATGTGAGCGAGAGCTATTGCAAGGTCACAGTTGTCATCCGCTCTTCGTCCACGCAGCCGCCCTTCTACACACATGGAGTTGGAGGACCTTCGTTCATGGTGGCCAGCCAACGCACTGCACTCCAGGCCCTCACAGAGCTTCGACTGGTTTACGACTGCCACCTCCGCGACACCGTCTACCGCTTCATGCCCATGCGCACGCCAGGGAGTCACCGCAGCATCTACATCAGCCCCCTCACTCAGAGAAACTCTGCCATCACCCGCACCATGAGACTTTTGGTGGCCATGGACAAAGTCCACACAAAGGCCGTTCTCGACGCAGACAGCCAGCACGACACCATAGACTTATACTGCCATACCTCGGAGAATCTGAACCGAGAGAATTCTGACCTTCATTGACAGGTCCAGCAGAACCCTCAGTTGACCCTCGAGGTATAGGATTTGAGGCATCAGAACGAACTTCTATGCCAGGGCGCTCTCGTCACCACCCAGCTTCGCCATCAGCTTAAGGAGTTGAAGAAGAATCTCGAGGAGGTCGCACCCCTTCCGCCCCACAAGCGAAAATCACATCGGATCCCCACAGTGAGGCCCAAGAGGATATCTCGCAGTGCACCTCCCGCTGGACCCTCCATCTCCACCACCCCGACCGTCTCCGTTGAGCCCGTGGTCGAGCCGTCCCCTAAGCTACCTTAGATGTAGACTTTACGATTGACTGTTTTCTTTTATTGTTTTATTGTAATGCCACTCATGTCAAATATAAGGCATGAGTGAAGAATTAAATAAAAGACAATAAATGGAAGGATGGCACATTTTTGAAATAAAACATAGCATCATTCCCCCTAAGAAAAGTGTTGTATGTTTTGGAAACTTTAGGATGACTAATACTCAAGGCTCCGATGCTCCCCAAAATGGAGGGGACAACGGCAATTTGCCCCAATGGGGAGCGACTAGGCAGAGGCAAGCCCCAGTCGCCAACCACCCTACACTGGCCGAAATGATGGCCAACCAGAACCAGCTGGTAGCCGCACTACTAAATCAGATGCAACAGCAGCAGCAGTAGATGCAAGAGCAGCAAGCTCAATTCTTCCGCCTCCCCAGCAGCAAGAGCTACCTCGCCCCACCACTCCCGCTCCTGCACCCGCCTCCCAGCTCTCGGAGTTTCTTCGAGTTCGCCCTCCCACTTTCTCAAGCACCACCAACCCCATGGAGGCTGGTGATTGGTTGAGGATGATTGGGAAGAAGTTGGACCTCCTGACTTGTACTGAGCAGCAGAGGGTAGCCTTTGCTGCTCAACAACTCCAGGGTCCTGCCGCGGAATGGTGGGACAACTTGCATGAGACTCTGCCCGAGGGACATGTCCACACTTGGGCTGAGTTCTCCGCCGCCTTCCGTGCGGCCCATGTCCCAGACGGCATTATCACCCAGAAACAACAAGAGTTTCGGGACCTGCAGCACGGAAGCAGGTCCGTAACAGAGTATTTGCATGGGTTCAACCGGTTGGCCCGGTATGCGCCTGAAGAAGTCCGTACTAAGACGGCCAGGCAGTCTAAGTTCCTCCGGGGACTGAAGGATGAGCTTTCCCTTCAGTTGATCTCTGGAGATTACGCCAACTTTCAAAAGTTGGTGAATAAAGCTATCATTTAGGAGACCCAGCAGAACAAGGTCGACCTAAAGAAAAAGAGAATGATCGCCTTCCGCCAGAATCAAGGCATGGCGCAGAGGCCCCGCTTCACACCTCCCCCACTGACGCCCAATAACATACACGCCCGGTGTATCGTCCAGCGCCACCCGCCGCCAACGCCAGAGCCAGACATCCTCGCCCCGCTCCCGCCGCACCAGTCGCTCCACCTGCCCCTGCCAAGAAAGCAGAGGTCTTGTGCGACAAGCATGGCAAGCCCGTGATATGCGACCAACCCGACAGTCCATGCCCGAGTCAACCACGTGACCGTCGAGGAAGCCCAGGTCGCACCCGAGATCATCATGGGTAAGTTCACGGTACATTCGGCCCTTGAAGTGGTTTTATTTGACACTGGAGCTACGCACTCCTTCATATCAATGACTTTTGTGGAAAAGAATAAGCTGGACATAAGTGAACTACCAAGACCCGTATTAATAGCCACCCCTGGCAAACAAACTCTAACCCATTCCTATAGTCCAACGGTATGGGTAGATATCCAAGGCACAATATTCTGGCTCAATAAGCACTAAGGTATGATAAGATGTGCCCGAAGGCAAGTAACCGTGACCAGTGAAGAAGGGACTGCGGTGACATTCCAGATGCGAAGCCAGAAGTCTGGAAGATCAAGGCTACACCAGATTACTTTGGAGGAGATATCAGTAGTCTGTGAATACCCGGACGTATTTCCGGAGGATTTACCAGGGATGCCACCCAAGAGAGATATCGAATTCCAGATTGACCTAGTACCCGGAACTATTCCCATCTATAAGTGACCATATCGGATGGCCGCCAATGAGCTAGCTGAGATGAAGCAGCAGCTGGAATATCTTGAGAAAAAGGGATACATCAGACCTAGCACATCTCCGTGGGGAGCCCCCGTCATCTTCGTTGAGAAGAACAAAGACAAGGCTAAGTGTATGTGCGTGGATTATCGAGCCCTGAATGAGGTGACCATCAAGAACAAGTACCCGTTACGTAGGATCGATGATCTATTTTATCAGCTGAAAGGAGCCACAGTGTTCTCCAAGATCGACCTGCGGTCCGGATATCATTAGTTGAGGATTCGAGAGGAGGATATACCCAAGATGGCTTTTACCTCTTGTTATGGATTGTATGAGTGCACCGTTATGTCTTTTGGATTTACTAACGCCCTGGCTTTCTTCATGAACATGATGAATAAGGTGTTTATGGAATATTTGGACAAGTTCATTGTGGTATTTATAGATGACATCCTCATCTATTCGAAGGACCAAAAGGAGCACGAAACTCACATCCGGTTGACCTTAGGAAAACTAAGGGAACATCAGTTATACGCCAAGTACAGCAAGTGCAAGTTTTGGACGGCGAAAGTAAAGTTCCTTGGACACATCATCTCTGCACAAGGTATCGTAGTGGATCTTGCCACCGTGGAAGCAGTTACGGATTGGCTGCCACCCACCAATGTATCAGAGATACGAAGTTTTCTTGGTTTGGCCGGATATTATCGACGATTTATCGAGATTTTTTCCAAGATAGCCAAGCCGATGACTAAGTTGTTGCAAAAGGGAGAGAAGTTTGAATGGACTCCCGAATGTGATGAAAGTTTTCACACCCTTAAGACCCGGCTGGTGTCAGCACCCATACTGACCCTACCGGATATCAGGAAGGACTTCCATGTTTAACGCGACGCATCTCGCCATGGATTGGGATGTGTTCTTATGCAAGACGGAAAGGTTATTTCACACGCCTCTCGTCAGTTGAGACCCCATGAGCTAAACTACCCGACACATGACTTGGAACTGTCCGCTGTTGTGCACGCCCTTAAGATATGGAGGCATTATTTGGTCGAATATCGCTGCGAAGTCTTTATGGATCACAAGAGTTTGAATTATATCTTCACGCAGCCGGATCTCAACCTTAGGCAAAGGCGATTGTTAGAATTAATAAAGGATTACGACTTAGGTATTCACTACCATACCGGAAAAGCAAACGTGGTAGCTGACACATTATGTCGTAAGGGATATTGCACCGCCATCGTGATTCAGGATCACGCGCCTTTGCTCTATAAGGAGATGGAAAAGTTAAACCTTGGGTTAACCACAGGAGCATATCTAGCCACCCTTGAGACCCAACCAATCTTGTTCGAGCAGATCTGAGAAGCTCAGTTAGAAGACCCGGATATAGACGCCATCAAGAAGAACATGAGACAGGGCAAGGCCCCAGGATTTTCAGAGGACGAGAATGGCACCATTTGGTTTGGAACCAGGATCTATGTGCCGAATAAAAGGGAGATAAAAACCCTTATTCCAAGGGAGGCCCATGATACTCTGTACTCCATCCATCCCGGGAGTACCAAGATGTACCAGGACCTGAAGGAACGCTATTGGTGGGTTAGCATGAAGAAAGAGATTTCTTAGTTTGTCTTGGAATGTGACACCTGCCGACGAGTAAAAGCAGAACATCAGAGACCTGCAGGGTTGTTACAGCCACTTAAAGTGCCTGAATGGAAATGGGAAGAGATCGGTATGGACTTCATCACCGGACTCCCAAAGACCCAACTTGGATATGATTCTATATGGGTAATCATTGACCGGCTAACCAAAGTAGCTCACTTCATATCCGTCAAGACCACCTTCAGTGGCCCTAAGCTCGCAGAGTTATACATGGCCCGCATCGTGTGTCTTCATGGAGTGCCCAAAAAGATAGTCTCCGATAGAGGGAGTCAGTTTACTTCTCGATTTTGGAAAAACCTTCAAGAGGAGATGGGAACGAGACTAAACATCAGCACTGCTTACCACCCTCAGAAAGATGGACAAACTGAAACGGTGAATCAGATATTAGAGGATATGCTACGGGCATGCGTTTTTGATTTTGGAGGAACTTGGGACAAAATTTTATAGTACGCCGAGTTTTCGTACAACAACAGTTATCAAGCTAGCCTACAGATGTCCCCGTTCGAAGCCCTATATGGACGTAAGTGCAGGACGCCTCTACTTTGGGATCAAACCGGTGAATCCCAAGTATTTGGAACAGATATCCTTCGGGAAGCTGAAGAGAAGCTACGGATTATCAAAGACCGACTCAAGGCAGCCCAATCTCGACAAAAGAGCTATGCAGACAATCGTCGTCGAGATCTACCATTTGAAGAAGGAGACCACGTCTACCTCCGAGTCACTCCTCTCCGTGGCACTCAACGGTTTAACATGAGAGGAAAATTGGCACCTCGGTATGTTGGACCCTTTCCCATTGTTTGACGTCAAGGTGAAGTCGCTTATCAGTTGGAGCTACCACCCTCATTGGCTGGGGTACATGATGTATTTCATGTATCACAACTAAAGAAATGTCTCCGAGTCCCGACAAAGCAGGTAGACCTACAGCAGTTGGATGTTCAAGAAGATCTGACCTATGTGGAAAAGCCCATCAAGATATTGGAAGTAAAAGAAAGGATCACCAAGAGCCGAGTCATCCGCTTCTGTAAGGTTCAGTGGAGCAACCATCTAGTATAGGAAGCCATATGGGAAAAAGAGGAAGAACTCAAGGCACAACATCCTGAGCTATTCGAGGATTGATCTGAATCTCGAGGACGAGATTCTCTATAAGGGGGATAGGATTGTAACATCCCAAGATTTAAAAATAAATAAAATAAAAGAAATATATTATTCAAGGAATTTCTGGAATTATTGATTTAAGAAAATCCTAAAAGAACCTTATTAAAGCCAAAGAGGGAGAAATATTTAGAATTTGAACTTGGAAAATTTATGATATAATCTAGAGGCCAAGACATAATTTTAGGAATTTTTACAAATTTTTATCAATAGTGATTCAACCCTTAAACAAATAAATGAATTACTGGAATTATTTTAAATCAAAAAAGCATTTAAATCCTTAATGGGCCTCAACCTCGAATCTGCCTCCAGCCCAACCCAGCCCAGCGCTCGCGTCGCTGACAGGTGGGACCAACCTGTCGGCGCCGCCTCCCGCCTCTCTCTCCCGCCCGCGGCACGCCTCGGCCCCACCCGCCAGCCTCACCAGCATGGCCCTCTCCCTCTGACCGCTCGGCCCCGCCCTGTCAGTTTCATCTTCTTCGTTGGAAGGGGATCCCCCCTTCCTTATCCGGCGACCCCCTTCCGATTTCTCGCCGCTGGCCGCCCGTGTTCGCCCGGATTCACCCCGGATCACCTTCCCCGAGCACCACCGCCCTCTTTCCATCTATAGCCGACGCATTTTCGCACTTAAGGAAGCTAACCCATACCTTTGGAAGCCTCTCTAGAGAAATTAGGAAACCACCTCGGGTTTCCTCGGTAAAGCCTTCCATCCTCACCGCCGGCGACCCCTATTTATACCCCTGAGCTCACCGCACTCCGCCCACACCCCTAACGCCCTAGCTGAAGCAATCCAGAATGCCGCCACACTTTTTCTTAGCTTTCTCCCCTGCTTCGCCTCTGGCCGCCACTCGCCGCCGACTCGGACCCCCTTTTGCCACGCCACCGCCACCGTCGTGACCGCCGTAGCCCACCCGACCTTGGCCATGCCTCCATTGGCCGAGAAGACCGCTGGATCTTCATCGCCGATGAGCACCCAAGGAACCTTCATCGTCTACCCTCGCCCCCGGTAACCGTCAGTCGCTCGCCGTCACCCTCTCCGGTACCACCGTACTCCCCTCACTCCCCTCTTTCCGTTCCGGCCAAGAGCTAAGCCCCTAGGCCCTTGCCGGCGCCGTCGCCGCCACACTAGATCCTGCCGGAGCCGGAGACGAAGGGGGCTAAGTACCCCTTACGCACGTGCCATGCCAGCCGAAGTCCTGGCCGCCCAATCACGATCAAAGGGCTAAGATTAAATCCCTTCGGGATTTAATCCGGGCCCTTGATCTGGTCAAAGGGGTACAGGGCCATCTCAGCCATTGATCGCAACTTAAATCCCCGGAGTGATATCACGCGTCCACGTCATACCGGTTCGCGAGATCTAATCGTGTCCGTCCATTTTCACATAACCCCTCCAGCCTTAAGCCTGACCGCTGGATCCAGATCCAACGGCCCTGGTTGATCTGGTTCATGTGAACAGTAACCCAGTCCACCGTGGGCCTGGCTCACCGTGGACTAAATCCTATTTTTTGTTTAAACAAAATTTCAGAAAATGATTTAAACTTCCAAAATTCATAACTTGCACATTTTAACTCCAAATTTCACCATTCAAATTTTATTAAATTCAGCATTTTATTCTCTACATATTAATGCCATAAAAACAGTATGTTACTTTCGCACAAAATAATCTTATTAATTAAATAAATAAAAACCCCTTAGGGATAAATTGATAATTCATGAAATAAATTAGGAAAAACCCCAAAACTTTAACCTTTAATATTATTCAATATAACTTCAGTATAATAAAGCTCAATTCACATTTTTAAATCATAAAACTTGTATGTTTATGTTTTGTGATGGTTTGATTGTTTATTGAATGTTTTATTTACTTTTTCTGTATCGAGAAGACTACGAGTTCGTCGAGGAGCCGGAGTTCTATCCTGAAGTTCCACCTTCACCATTCGCTTATCAAGGCAAGTCACAACCCCCATTTTGATCATCATTGAGAACATGTTTTAATAAAGTATCGCTATAACACATAGGATAATATTGCATTAGTCAAATATCAAGCCCTACATTATATTTATTAAATCCCCGTCCTTGTGTGCAAACCCAAGCCATGCTTATTGAGCCAACACCCCTTGTCACTCTACAAAAATTATATTAGCTAGTGTCCAATGTATTGACACAAATGCTATAGGATAAAAAGAATGAGTCGTAGATAGTCGGAATCTGTTATATTAATTTCCCCATTATTCTCGTCTCTAGACTCTGTTGGAGTTGGCTATATTATAAGTATGGTGGGTTCCGGGTGCAAGCTAGGGCATTGGTTGGTCGCACCCAGGGCACTATAAGGACCGGTCAGCGAGATCTGTTGCAAGGCACTTCCGTACCAACCACAAGTCTAATGGGTAAGTCCTAACTGAAAGTATGGAACAATCCGACTCGATGCACCATAGTGGAGGGGGCAAGGGGCAACCTGCGGGTGACTTGTACTGACGTGGCTCAAGGGGGGGTATGGTGAGGCTCGACACGTCGGGACACCATATGAAACCCATAAGAGGGTGCTGTCGTGTCGAGGAGGACCATATGGAAGGTTTTGGCACGAGTTCCCGTGGTATGGGTCATCTCGTTACACTTTGGTGTGAGTGATGAGTGCGTGCCTTGTGGGTACAATGGTACATCTCTGATCAGAGTATTTATTCTTTTCGAAAAGCCGAGCCCACGGTCAAGGGCAGGTTGTGTGACTACTCGCAGTTAGTTTACTATTGTTTGAATGGTTGAGTTATTCATGGAATGTAAGGACTGTTGAGCGAGGTGGGGCTGACTGGACCCCTCGAGTTAGAAGATGATGATGCATACACATGTTTACATTTCAGTACTAATAACTTGCTCACATTTAAATGCTTTACAATTATGCTTTTCCGCAAAGTTAGCCACTATCTCCGTTGTTATTACTCTGCATTATATTTGCATCTGGTGGCTTGCTGAGTACGTTTGTACTCACCCCCGTTGACTTACACCACCAGAGCCCATCTACTACGAGGAGGATGAAGGTCTGGAGTAGCGACCCAGTCAAGGCGAGACTGGAAGGAGGCATTCATCTAGGACCCTTTGATTTATTTGTTTCTCTTCATGTTTATTCACTTTTGTACTAATACGGTCGACGAACCGTGAATGATTGCTCGTATTTGTTCGTTGTCACATGATGAACGTCTTGGTTTATTGATTTTCTATGGAATTTCAATAACGGTCCTGATTTATTAAATCGGGGCATGACACAGGGTGAAGCTATCAGTGGAGTGTTCTGATCTTCGCGTAGCTAGTCACTCCTTGGAACTCTTCATGGTCCGAGGGGTTGACAAGGCCACCTCGAGCTTGACTGCACTCCTCGAGCAATTGGGGACTGAGTTCTTGGCCCCGGACTTCAACCCCAGGACTCAATCGGGGACCGCCTCGAGTTCCTGCGGACGGCTGCTGAGACGACGAAGACATCGATGAAGGGCTTCGCAGTAATGGCTGGGCGAGTGGTGGGCCAAGGAGTGCTGCAAATTCTCCACAACGTGGGGTGCAACCACCTCGAAGCGGCAACCTCGGTAACGTTGGTGGCCTTTAGAGGCCAACACTTGGTTTCACCACCCCGAGATGTCCGTCGAGCATGTCGTCGGCTTCAAGAGCCTTGGAAGGCCCAAGGGTGCGAAGCAGTCCTCGACCTCCAACGGATCTCACGCCTTCGCCGAGCCAGGGAACAAGCCTCACCAGCTCAGCCTTCGACATCGAAGCTTCTGCCACCGAAGGTGTAGACCTCCTTAGGTTTTTTGTAATTCGTAGCTGTAGGCTTGTAAACAATTTATCAGTTTATTAATAGAAATGCGGGGGTACTTTATACCAGCCTAGGCTCAGCCTTCAGATGTTGAGTTTGAAGTACTTGAGGATTCTGAGGAGCTTCGTCAACTTTCAGTGGTGCTCGAAGGTGCTAGGTCTGAAGGCCCCACTCGGTTCAAGCTTCCAAGGGGTCCTAGGGGCGAAGCCATTCCTGAAGTAGCCCAGGAGCTGCTGGCTCCAGTGATGATGTAGCCTCTTCGGAGTTCCTCCTCCTCGCTAGACATAAGCTGTTTCAAAGTAGGATTAAGCAGCGAGGGGGTGCAGCCTTCGGGTACTGGCTTAATAGGCAACGAAGCCCTAGGCTTCTCTGCCTTCGATGCAGCACCGCCTTCATCTCAGACATGGACCAACCTGCAAGGCGAAAGACAAGGTATACGGGCTTTAGAGCATGGATGGACTGGCCGCGGGAGATCAGGCTCCGATTGGGCTTTGTCCAGGCGAGGGGGCCCTGCTCGGAAGAAGAGCAAGCGAGGGTTGAACATGTCGGGGCCTCGAGCTCGCTTTTTCTTAGGCTTAGATACAGATTACTCGTAATTTTGTTTTCAAAGTGTATTTGAAACATACTTCGTTATTATAGTTCAATGAATGAGATTTGTTGCATTTGCATACTTCATCAGCATGCTTCGCATGAATTGAGCGTTTCGAATGTTTAGCTTGTCACGCTCACACTGCGCATTTCATTTGCACACTTTGCATACATAACTCGGTCCCCCCTTACGGGTGGCGGCTAGGGACTTAGTCGTTGCTGGTGCATGTAATTAAGAATGCGAAGGGGTGCGAGTAATTAAGAATGCGAAGGGGTGCGCCTTTTGGCGGCTTCGGATGGTTATATCGCATCAATCAAAGGCCTCTTTTGGGCTTCGAACACTTTAATTTGAAGCGAAGCAAGGCTTCAGTGTACTCAAATTAAGTGAAGTATGGCTTCGGCATGCTTGGTTTTGGATAGTAAATATGGGTGAGCAGGGCTCCGAAGCGCATTTAGATTTTAGGTGAAGCATGACTTCCGTATGCTTAAATCTTAGATTAGTTTTTGACATGCGAAGCAAGGCTTAAGAGCATGTTTAGATAGCGAAGCAAGGCTTCTAAGCTTGATTCTGTAATGAGAATGGAATGGGTGGTGTGGATTTCACCGAACCTATGATAATGTGAGCCACTTTTGACTCTGAGCCACCTTCGACTCTAGGTCACCTTCGACCCTGGGATGCTTCGGGTACGGAACCCAAAATCCCTGGACACATCAAGCCGGTGGCCCGGAGTTCTTTATGTTACTGCTACGAGCCTAGAGGCGATGTGTAGCCTTCGAAGGAGCACTCCGGTTTAAAATAGAATGAAGTAGTGCTTTGGTCCTCATCAATACAAAGCGGTAACCTCAATTCTTAAAAGAACGAGGCCTTGACTTCGGATCTTGATAAGGACACAGCAAAGCTTCAGTTTTTAACAAAGAGAATCAAGGCTTCGACAATCAATAGAACAAAGTGAGGCTTTGGGTTTAAATAAAGTGAAGTGAGTGCTTCAGATTTAACAAAATGGAGCAGTGCTCAGAGGTTTAATAGAATGAAGCTAGGTTCGCCTTCTTAGTAGAACGAAGCAAGGCTTCGATCTGTGCACATACCTCGGGAGACTTGAGTTGATCCGGAAATCGAGCAGCTTCACGCGATTGAAAAGCTTGCCTCGTAGCCCCTTGGGCTTCGGAGACCTTTGATGCGCGTCTGGAGCCCCTTGCCAAAGGGTGCACTCCGAGGCACTGGGAGTGGTGGAAGGCGAGAAAGGCCTTCGAGCTGCACTCGAAAGCCCCTTGCCGAAGGCTGAGCGGAGTCATGGGACTTCGAAGCTCCCCCCTCAAGCGTACTTCGACATACAAGCAGTGGCATAGAACTTAGCTTTTAGTACAAAGTTCCCCACGTACGGCGCCAACTATTGTGCAATTGCGTTAGCTACAACAGGTTTTTGTTTGTATATGGTGTATGGAGTCAACCTCGAAGGGTTCCCATAGAGGGAGATAGTATTTATACTGGTTCAGGCCTCCCGGAAGGGATAACAGCCCTACGTCCAGTCTACAATGGATTTGGCCTAGTTTTGCCTCTACTGGATCTGAATATTACAAGGGCATGGGCCTGCTTTTATAGGCACGCAGGCCAAAGAAAAAGACCAAATTGCCATCTACAAGCTGTAGGCTTCATAGAGCAAAAAGGGAAAAAAGGCTAGGCTACTGTACATGTAGCTTTACAGCTTTACATACGTGGCAGATAAACGTCACTTATGAAGCATACGAGGGGTGAGGGGGGACCGGTATGGCTTTACACTGTAGTGAAGCAAGGATATTTCTTCACGTTCGAAGTACTTGCTAGAATCCTGCATGCAGAGGTAGGTGAGGAGGGCTCCGAAGGGCACTCCAAAATGGACTCCGAGGAGGGCTCCGAAGGGCACTCCAAAGTGGACTCCGAAGAGCACTCCGAAATGGGCTCCGTACTGACTCTCGGAAGAGGGCTCCGAAGGAAACCGGAGGGGTCCCAGAGGTTTGACTCCGAAAGGGACCGGAGGGATCCCGGAGGCTTCACTCCGAAGGGTTCCGAAGGGAGCCCGGAGGCTGGACTCCGGAGGGATCTCGAGGTAGCCCAGAGACCAAGTTTGGCCGCTGCTTGGAATTAACTTCGCCACGAGGGACACTACTTCGTCTTCATCCTTCTGTGGTGTCAGGCTCTAGGCTCGAGGCCTTGATAGGCTTGCCTATATAAAGGACCCTATGCCTAGGGATTTAGGTTGAACTTTTTGGCTGAAATTTTTGGAGGCTCTGAATCTTTATCTAGAATTTTACTTTCTATTTCTCAGTTTTCCTGCTATCACCGACTGATTTCATTTCCACTAATATCATGCCGGCCGAGCTACAGCGCAGCCACTTCACTAGAAAGCCAAGTCGTCGGGGTTCTGTTGTTGTGCCACCGCCAGGTGCACTGGTTTTCCTTTGATTTGTTCTTGTGTTGTGTCTTGAATTCATTGCACTTGTGGATGATGTTCAGTGTACAAGCTTCATGGCTCTACCAAGATAGTGCTAGCTGCTGGGACGCAGAGGCGCCGTGACTCGGCTGCTGCTGTTTTATTGAGGGTTCATTACAATTACCATGGATTTTGTCGGCGTCAGTTTCTTTCTTGTTTCTTATTTCTTCTCTGGTTCTTTTCTTTATGCCGTGAACTCTTTTGATGTAGAGATGGCGTTGCATGTTGCAAGCACCAGCAGTCACCGCCAGATCACAGAAAAATATATTAATGCAATTGCTTTGCCATCCCGGATGGGTTACCATTTTTCTCAAGAAATTGATGTAAGTTCTTGATTCTGTTTTGCTTTTTGTCTTCTAAAGTTTGGTTTCTGGTTGGATAAATTTTGTTCTGGAGTCATTGCCGCTATGCATATGATGTTTTGCCATGCGGTTTTCTCTGGAACCTTCCATTTTATTTCAGCCGGAAATGTTGTATTGCATTGAAGCTATTATGTTTTTCCTTCTTTTAGCTTGTTTTGACGGCTTCTCTTTTGTTCAGCACCAACACATGTTCTTGGCCATACCTTCTAGCAATCAAGTTTGATTTACTTTCAGGTGTGTGAAATCAACTTCCGCTGCATCTCCAGGTTTTACTAACTTTGTTCATCATCCAGAAAATTGTTGCCAAGTATTTAATTCTGAAATATAGGATTACTAATCATGTTTCACTTCATCATTTAATCCACTCGCAGAATTAAAATTTCGTGTGATATATAATGATTCTCTATTTGCTAATTTGATCCTGAAAGAGGTTTAATCTAGTACAATGTACTTAATCTGGTCATTTAAATTTGCTGAACTTAATTCCATATTTGGGTTCTGATTATTTGAATTCAGTCGGAGTTCCATATAATGACTGAGCTAAGTCGGTTAACCAAATACTGACTAAGAGATTGCAATCGGCAATTAAAACTCCGATGAGAGAAGGAAATTTTCTAAAAGTATTTTTGAGTACACTTGTTCTTGTAGAGGTGTGCTGGGTGATTTGAAAAGGCCATCTATTCGCGAGAATTTATTGAGGCACCTATTCACCCCCCTCTAGCCGCCATTTTGATCCTACAGTATTGTACTTCATTATTTCAATGAATGAGATTAATTCAACACTTCGCGTTAATGAAATTCGGGGTATAATTATACATTGCGCAAAAATGGATCGTAAGTACTATGCATGCATACTCATCGGTCACCCCTTGCACGGGGCGGCTAGCGACTTCGGCGTAGTAGGTTCGTGCAATCATGCTCAACGCAATATAGAGTGTGGAGGGGCGTTCGGCTGGACAGCTTCAAACTACCGAATGTTTTTATCCTATCAAGCCCTTCGATCACATAGTCACACTTCAGATTGAGCTGTTCCGGTCCCTCCTCATGCATAGCGACTAGGGACTTCGGAGCAATCGGTGCACACAATCATAATGATCTGGGGCCACAGGAGGCTTCGGCGCACTCAGCGCGAATAAACATAATGTATCGTATCGGCACAAAGCAGGGCTTCAGGGTAAGTGACCGATGAAGCAGGGCTTCGAGATAATTGGTCGAAGCAAGGCTTCGGGACTTATGTCGGGGTAAGCGAAGCTAGGCCTCGAATTATACGGCATGTGAAGCGAGGCTTCAAAAACATGCTTAGATAGCGAAGCGAGGATTTAGAGCGTGCTTTTTAGAAAGGATGGTGTGGATCACACTGGATCATTGGAGCCACCTTCGACTCTATGCCACCTTCGACTCTTTGTTGGGATCTTTGGGTCAGGGCCCAAAATCCTTGGACGTGTCGAGTTGCGAGCTCGGAGTCACCAGGATGCTTCTAGTCGCAAGCTTAGAATCCTGTTCTTTTATATCGCTATGAGTCGTGAGGCATTGTGTAGCAATATTGGTGGATCAGATCACACCAGATCGCTAGACGCTTCGAGTGCTTGCTCGGAGTCCTTTGATTTATTGCTACGGGCTAGGGGGCATTGTGTAGATCGCAAAGAAAGGCTTTAATGGCTTTTTTGATGAAGCAAAGCTTCAGAAATCGATAGGGCGAAGCAAGGATTCAGACCATGATACGATGAAGCAAGGCTTCAGATTGTGATATGATGAAGCAAGGCTTGTGTTGATCGCAAAAAATTGCATTAAATGGTTAAGATTGTCAAAATATCAATTTTGGTAATTTGCGCCAAAAATACACGTCCTGGATCGGGCCGAAGCACTACAGGGCCAAAGGCCCATTGAGTTCTGGGCTTCGAAAGCTTCTGGCAGACCTGCTAGCTTCGGTAGGAAGGCCTTTCAAGGCCTGCCTCACCGAATCTTCGGCTTGAGCAGCAGGGTTCGGTGGGCCTAGCCGAAGGCCCACTTTTGGCTAAATTCCAGAGATAGAGTTTGAGTCTGATTCTGGATAATTTTATCCCTATGCATGATTAGGCCGAATCTTAACAGATTAATCTTAGAGATTAGAAGACTAGACCCTACAAATATAGGGGTGAGACTGTTTCATTAACACCCCCAACACAAATCAAACACAAAGCCCTAGCTTTGAACCGTACATTTACTTTGCTGCAACCATCATGGGGTTGCTTGGAAGCCCTCCGTCGGCCACTTCGTAATAGTAGTAATCCTTGTTACTTCGCCTGTGAAGTATCCATTAATCTGCATAATAGATTGCTATGGCCTTGTTACTTCGCTTGAGAAGTATCCGCTAATCTACGTAACAGATTGCTACCTTCGCTCTCTAGTGCAACACATAGCAGAATTCAGTCCCCAGGCTGAATTGGTACTTGGTTTCTGTTCTGTTGCAGGTTTCCACGCTCGAAGCTACTTCGTCGGAGGTGTCCAGAGCCAGGAGACTGGTTTCGGAGGCTGCCAGAACACCCCTCGGCATAAATACTTCTTCGACCACACGTGCCGGACCATCACGCTATTGTCGGATTGACCAAGTCCTGGGGGCCAGCACGCTTTGCATCAGTCTTCGTCACGACAGGCTTTGCCATGTTTGTACCCTGCGTAAGATGAAGTCATGCCCATGCGCTGCATTTTAGTTATTTTATCATGTCAAAAACTACGAAGGTGATTGACGCATTGAGATCTGTTCGGAGCCTCCCTTCGGCCAGATCAGTCAGAACGCCGAAGGCACCCTTCGGCGGGACCCTTCGCATCATACGCCGAAGGTACCCTTCGGCGGTACCCTTCACGCTGTATACTTCGAATCAATCAGGCTTCGCTCAGCTTGCTGATTTATTATGTTTAATATATTTCTTTTTGGCTAATTAGATTATTTCTGTGTGATATGATTAACTGGCAACTACACCCCCCTTACAACTACTAAGGGTAGTCGGAACGCGACATCGGTGTTGTGTTACGCTTAGGCTTGTCCCTAAGTATCCACACACTTTTGGATCGTCGACCAGACCCAACTGCGGGGGCACGTTTTCGTGTCAACACACTTTTTGGCGACTTCGCTGGGGAGGGCTACACCAACATGACGAGTACATCTGCATCGGCTGCCGGTACGTCTAGAACGACTACTACGTCTACATCACCGATGGATCCCATGGGAGCCATGGATATCGACAACCGCAACATCATGATGCCTACCCTTGAAGATATTCCCGCAAAGGACCGAGCAGAGATTGAGGCAAAGATGAAGGCACTCCAAGACCTCATGCTTGGGAGCTATGTCAAGACACGCACAGGGTTCATCAAGCATGACGTCAACGTCACCAACCTCGCTCGGATCCAGGTAACACCAGTATCACCTCGTTTTACAGCAGAACTAACGGTAGTATAGGCAAATCCATTACGTCTCTGGCCTCAATATCCATGTCCGATACCAATCACTACACATACAGCCAAACTAGCGCCGCCTACCGTGCGCCACCTCAACTTACCCCGACGCCAGTTTTACCCACGCTTCCCACACCGCATGCACCAGCGCATAGGCCCGAGCACATGAAGAGAACCCCCGCGGTCGTCACGCCGACATACCTCCATGTGTCGCGCCCCGCATGAGAGACGCGTGCAGGCAGTGGCCAAAGATGATATTAAGGAGCGGATATGCGCACTGCTTAGGGAGTGTACTGGCTTGGTACCTAGCGGTCGGGGTACGGTTTACCGGAAGCCGTATGTAACACCCCAAGATTTAAAAAGAAATAAAATAAAGGAAATTATTAGTCAAAGCATTTTCTGGAATTAATTATTAAAGAAAATCCTAAAAGAGCCTTAATAAAACCAAACAGAAGGAAATACTTTAAATTTGGACTTGAAAAATTTATGGTGGAAGCTAGAGGCCATGATATAATTTTAGGAATTTGTACAAATTTTTATCAACAATGATTCAACCCCTAATCAAATAAATGAATTACTGGATTTATTTTAAATCAGAAAATCATTACAAACCTTAATGGGCCTCAACCCTCAATTCGCTCCGGCCCAGCCCAGACCAAACCACGCGACACTGACATGTGGGGTCCGCCTGTTGGCACACTCCCCCTCTCTCCTCCCCGCGCCCGCATCAGCACGGCCCCACTTGTCAGCCTCTCCCCTCTCGCCTTCGCTCGCTGATAGCCGCGGCCCGCCTGTCAGCGCTGTTGGCTTCGTGCTCGGCTACTGACAGGTTGGGGCACCTATCGGGATCATCTTCCTCGATGGAAAGGGATCCCCTTTCCATCACCGGCGAGCCCCCACTTACCAAATCCGCCGCCCCGTGCCCGATTTCGCCAAATTGGCCGTTGGATCGCTTTCTCCGACCACCACGGATCTCATTCCACCGATGGCCACGCGCTTTCGCCATACATAGAAAGGACTCGAGCTTTAGGAAAGTACACCAGCGAGGAGAAAAGGGAAACCCTCGGTTCCCTTCCGTCTGGACACCGGCGACTCCCCTATAAGAACCCCTCGCCTTCACCACACTCAGCCCACACCACCGTAGCCATGCTAGAGCGAAAACAGAGCGCCGCCACCCTCATTTAGGCCTTCGGCTCTGTTTCGACTCTGGCGACCTCTCACCGCCGTCACAAGCTGCCACCATCCACGTCGTCGCCACCATAGTGACCACCGGAGCCCAACCGTCCTCGGCCACCCCTCGGTTGACCATGAAGACCGCCAGATCGCTGTTACCGTCGACCACCCGAAGACCCTCCTTCATCTACCCTCGTCGCCGGTCACCGTCCGCCGCTCACCGCCGCCGTCGAAGGTACCATCATGACCGCCGACCTCCCCTCTCTCCATTTCTGGCGAGATCTAGGCCATTAGGCCACCGCCACCACTGTCGCTGCCCACCCGAGGCCACCGTCACTGGAGACGAAGGGGGGTATGTGCCCCTTTACGCCCGTGCCATGCCGGACGGAACTCTGGCCGTGTGATCCTGATCGGAGGGCCCAGATTAAGTCCCTTCGGGATTTAATCCTGGCCTTTGATCTGGTCAAAATGGCATCGAGGCCTCTCGGTCGTCGATCGCCACTTAAAGCCCCGAAGCGATCTCGTGCGTCCACGCGTACCGGTTCGGTGCGATTTAATCGTGGCCATCCATTTTCATTTAAACGAACCCGCCTCGCGCCTGATCGCCAGATCCAGATCAAACGGCTCAGGGCGATCCGGTCCACGCGCACAGTACGCCTGTCAACCGTGGGCCTGGCTCACCGTGAACTAAATCCTATTTTCTGTTTAAATAAAATTCCAGAAAAATGTTTAAACTTCCAAAATTCATAACTTGCTCATTTTAACTCCAAATTTCACCATTCCAATTTTATTAAATTCAGAATTTTATTCTCTACACATTAATGCCATAAAAACAATATGTTACTTTCGCACAAAATAATCTTATGAAATAAATAAATAAAATCCCCTTAGTGATAAATTAATAATTCATGAAATAAATTAGGAAAAACCCCAAAACTTTAACCTTTAATATTATTAAATATAACTTCAGTATAATAAAGCTCAATTCACATATTTAAGTCATAAAACTTGTATGTTTATGTTTTGTGATGCTTTATTGCATGTTTTATTTACTTTTTCCGTATCGAGAAGACTACGAGTTCGTCGAGGAGCCGGAGTTCTATCCCGAGGTTCCACCTTCACCCTTTGCTGATCAAGGCTAGTCACAACCCCCAATTTTTTAACATAATTGAGCCCATGTTTTAATAAATTATCGCTATAACTCATAGGATAATATTGCATTAGTCAAATATCAAGCCCTACACTTATATTTATTAGATCCCCGTCCTTGTGTGCAAAGCCAAGCCATGCTTATTGAGCCTTAACTCCTTGTCACTCTACTATACAAGTATTAGCTAGTGCCCAATGTATCGGCACAACTGCTATAGGATAAAAAGAATGAGTCGTAGATAGTTGGAATCTGATATATGAATTTCCCCGTTATTCTCGTATTTGGAATATGTTGGAGTTGGCATGTTATAAGTATGGTGGGTTCCGGGTGCAAGCTAGGGCATTGGTTGGTCGCACCCGGGGCACTATAAGGACCGGTCTGCGGGATCTGTTGCAAAGCACTTCCATACCAACCACAAGTCTAATGGGTATGTCCTAACAGAAAGTATGGAACAATCCGACTCGATGCACCATAGTGGAGGGGGCAAGGGGCAACCTGCGGGTGACTTGTACCGACGTGGCTCAAGGGGGGTATGGTGAGGCTCGACATGTCGGGACACCATATGAAACCCATAAGAGGGTGCTATCGGGTCGAGGAGGACCATATGGAAGGTTTTGGCATGAGTTCCCGTGGTATGGGTCATCTCATTACACTTTGTTGTGAGTGATGAGTGCATGCCTTATGGGTACAGTGGTACATCTCTGATCAGAGTTTTTTATCTTTTCGAAAAGCCAAGCCCACGGTCAAGGTCGGGTTGTGTGACTACTCGCAGTTAGTTTACAATTGTTTAAACATTATATTTGCATCCGGTGGCTTGCTGAGTACGTTTGTACTCACCCCCGTTGACTTACAACACCAGAGCCCGTCTACTATGAGGAGGATGAAGGTCTGGAGTAGCGACCCAGTCAAGGTGAGACTAGAAGGAGGCGTTCATCTAGGACCCTTTGATTTATTAGTTTCTCTTCATCTTTATTCACTTTTGTACTAATACGGTCTACGAACCGTGAATTATTGCTCGTATTTATATGTGGTCGCATGATGAACGTCTTGGTTTATTGATTTTCTAAGGAATTTCAATAAAGGTCCTGATTTATTAAATCGGGGTGTGACAAGATGGTATCAGAGCCGACTTGACTGTAGGAAGCCAAAAAGACCTGACCCTATGACTTATATTAAGTCATATTTTCTTACAAAACTACTTACCCTCTCATCTTCCGAGGTTTTTACAAAAAATTTCTCTCTTTTGTAATGTCGGTCCGTACCATGAGCGAGAATCTTCGTGACGAGGCTGGATTCATCCCCGAGCTTCGCATGCTCGTCGGTTTCCTCAGATTCGAGCATGAGCCAATGTTTCACGAAGTCTTCCCCGACGAGGAAGAAAGCTATTGCGAGGTCACCATTGTCATCTAGCCTACTCCACAGACAGCCCACACCTATCGAGGCGGAGGACCCACTTTCTTGGTTGCCAGTCAGCGCACCGCCCTCCAGGCCCTCACCGAGCTCCGGATGATCTACGACAGCGAGCTCTATGACACGGACTACCGTTTTGTGCCCCTTCACACTCCAGGGAGTCCCCACAGCGTATACGTCAGTACGCTCTCCCAGCGCCACTCCGTGGTTGGGCACACGGTACGCTTGTTAGAGGCAATGGATGAGCTTCACCATGAGGCACTATAGGATGCCAACGGACAGCGCGACATGATCGATTTCTACTGTCACTCTTCTGAGGACCTGAACCACGAGAACGGAGAGCTTCATCGCCGTATCCAGTAGGGACATCGATTGGCTGCCGAGGCAGAGGAGTTGAGGCGCCAGAATGAGCTCCTACGACAGCGCGTTGCTGACAATCCCCATCTTCATCACCAGATGGAGGAGTTGAAGAAGGATCTCGAGGAGGTCGCACCCCCTCCGCTCCGCAAGCGGAAATCACTCCGGATCCCCACAGTGAGGCCCAAGAGGATTTCCCGCAGCGCACCTCCCGTCGGACCTTCCAGCTCCACCCCGACCATCTCCGCTAAGCCCGTGGTCGAGTCGTCCCCTGAACTACCTTAGACGTAGAGCTTACGATTGATTGTTTTCTTTTAATGTTTTTGGTTGCAATGCCACTCATGTCAAATATAAGGGATGAGTGAAGATAAAATAAAAGGCATAAGTGTAATCACAAGAACGATACATTTTCAAATAAAGCTTAGTATTATTCCCCCTAAGAAAGTATTGTCTATTTTGGAAACTTCAGGATGACGAACACTCAATGTTCCGATGCTCCCCAGAATGGAGGGGACAACGGTAATCTTCCCCAATGGGGAGCAACCGGGCAGAGGCAAGCCCTAGTCGCCAACCACCCCACACTGGCCGAAATGATGGCCAACCAAAACCAGTTGGTAGCCGCACTATTGAACAAGATGCAACAACAACAGCAGCAGATGCAGGAGCAGCACGCTCAATTCTTCCGCCTCCACCAGTAGCCAGAGTTGCCTCGCCCTGCCACTCCCGCTCCTGACCCCGCCTCTCAGCTCTCGGAGTTTCTCCGAGTCCGCCCTCCCACGTTCTCGAGCACCACCAACCCCATGGACGCTGGTGACTGGCTGAGAACGATCGGGAAAAAGTTGGACCTCCTGACTTGTACTGAGCAGGAGAGGGTGGCTTTCGCTGCCCACCAACTCCAGGGTCCTTCCGTGGAATGGTGGGACAACCTGCGTGAGACTCTGCTCGAGGGACATGTCCACAATTGGGCTGAGTTCTCCGCCGCCTTCCACGCAGCCCACGTCCCTAACGGTATCATCGCCCAGAAGCAGCAGGAGTTTAGGGACCTGCAGCAAGGAAGCAGGTCCATAACCGAATATCTACATGAGTTCAACCGGCTGGCCCGGTACGCGCCTGAGGAAGTCCGTACTAATACGGCCAGGCAGTCGAAGTTCCTCTGGGGACTGAAGGATGAGCTCTCCCTTCGGCTTATCTCCGGAGACTATGCCAACTTTCAAAAGTTGGTAAATAAAGCTATTATTCAGGAGACCCAGCAGAACAAGGTTGACCTGAAGAAAATGAGGATGATCGCCTTCCGCCAGAACAAACGAATGGTGCAGAGGCCCCGCTTCACACCTCCCCCACCTGCGCCCCAATATCATCCACGCCCGGTCTACCGTCCAGCGCCACCCGCCACCAACCTCAGAGTAGGACATCCTCGCCCAGCTCCCACCGCACCAGCAGCTCCACCTTCCCCCTGCCAAGAAGGCAGAGGTTCTGCGCGACAAGCACGGCAAGCACGTGATCTACTTCAACTGCCGCCAGGAGGGGCATATTCCCACCAGTGCCCTCACCCTAAGCGCACACAAGGAGTCGCAACCAACCCTGCCATCCGCGCCCGTGTCAACCACGTCACCGCCAAAGAAGCCCAGGCCGCGCCCGAGATCGTCATGGGTAAGTTCATAGTACATTCGGCCCTTGCAGTGGTTTTATTTGACACTGGAGCTATGCACTCCTTCATATCAACAACTTTTGTGGAAGCAAATAATCTGAACATAAGTGAACTACTAAGACCTGTACTAATAGCCACCCTTGGCAAACAAACTTTAGCCCATTCCTATAGTCCAAGGGAATGGGTAGATATCCAAGGCACAATATTCTGGGCCGACCCCATCCTAATAGAATGCCAAAGCTTGGATCTCATTCTTGGAATGGATTGGATCAATAAACAACAAGGTGTTATAAGATGTGCTCGGAGGCAAGTAACCGTGACCAGTGAAGAAGGGACTACCGTCACATTCCAGATGCCGAGCCTAAAGTTCGGAAGACCGAGGCTACACCAGATTACTTTGGAGGAGATACCAGTAGTCTGTGAAAACCCGGACGTATTTCCGGAGGATTTACCAGGGATGCTACCAAAGAGAGATATTTAGTTCCGGATGGATTTGGTACCCAGAACCACTCCCATCTACAAGCGACCATACCGGATGGCTGCCAATGAGCTAGCTGAGATGAAGCAGCAACTGGAAGACCTTGAGAAGAAGGGATACATCAGGCCTAGCACATCTCCATGGGGAGCCCCCATCATCTTCGTTGAGAAGAAAGAAGACAAGGCTAAGCGTATTTGTGTGGATTATCGAGCCTTTAATGAGGTAACCATCAAGAACAAGTACCCGTTAACCAGGATCGATGATCTATTTGACCAGCTGAAAGGAGCTACGGTATTTTCCATGATCGACCTGCGATCCGGATATCACCAGCTGAGGATTCGAGAGGAGGATATATCCAAGACGGCTTTTACCTCTCGTTATGGATTATATGAGTGCACTGTTATGTCTTTTGGTTTGACCAACGCCCCTACTTTCTTCATGAATATGATGATTAAGGTGTTTATGGAATATTTGGACAAGTTTATTGTGGTATTCATAGATGACATCCTCATTTATTCCAAGGAACAAAAGGAGCACGAGACTCACATCCGGTTGACCTTAGGAAAACTAAGAGAACATCAGTTATACGCCAAGTACAGCAAGTGCAAGTTTTGGACGGCAGAAGTAAAGTTCCTGGGACACATCATCTCTGCCCAAGGTATCGCAGTAGATCCTGCCACCGTGGAAGCAGTTACGGATTGGCTGCCACCTACCAACGTATCAGAGATACGAAGTTTTCTTGGTTTGGCAGGTTACTTCCGTCGATTTATCGAGAATTTTTCCAAGATAGCCAAGCCTATGACCAAGTTACTACAGAAGGGAGAGAAGTTTGAATGGTCTCCCGAATGCGAGGAATGTTTTCGCACCCTCAAGACCCGGCTGGTATCAGCACCTATACTGACCCTACCGGATATCATGAAGGACTTCCATGTTTACTGCGACGCATCTCGCCAGGGATTGGGATGTGTTCTTATGCAAGACAGAAAGGTTATATCATACACCTCTCGTCAACTGAGACCCCATGAGTTAAACTACCCGACACACGACTTGGAATTGGCCGTGTTGTGCACGCCCTTAAGATATGGAGGCATTATTTAATTGGAAACCGCTGCGAAGTCTTTACGGATCACAAGAGTTTGAAGTATATCTTCACACAGCCGGATCTCAACCTTAGGCAAAGGCGATGGTTGGAATTAATAAAGGACTATGACTTAGGTATTCACTACCATCCCAGAAAAGCAAACGTGGTAGCTGACGCGTTGAGTCGTAAGGGATACTGCACCGCTATCATGATACAGGATCACGCGCCTTTGTTATATAAGGAGATGGAAAAATTGAATCTCGGGTTAACCACAGGAGCATATCTAGCTACCCTTGAGACCCGACCTGTCCTATTCAAGCAGATCCGAGAAGCTCAGTTAGAAGACCCCGATATAGCTGCCATCAAGAAGAACATGAGACAATGCAAGGCCCCAGGATTCTCTGAGGACCAAAATGGCACCCTATGGTTTGGAACCAGGATTTGTGTGCCGGATAAACCGGAGATAACGACACTGATTCTAAGGAAGCCCATGATACTTTATAGTCCATTAATCCCGGGAGTACCAAGATGTACCAGGACCTAAAAGAACGTTATTGGTGGGTTAGCATGAAGAAAGAGATTCCTCAGTTTGTCGCAAAATGTGACACCTGCCGACGAGTGAAGGCAGAACATTAGAGACCCGCAGGGCTGCTATAGCCACTTAAAGTGCCTGAGTGGAAATAGGAAGAGATCGGTATGGACTTCATCACCGGACTCCCAAAGACCCAGCTTGGATATGCTTCTATATGGGTAATCATTGACCGGCTAACCAAAGTTGCTCACTTCATAGCCGTCAAGACAACCTTCAGTGGCCCTAAGCTCGCAGAGTTATATATGGCCCGCATCGTGTGTCTTCATGGAGTGCCCAAAAAGATAGTCTCCGATAGAGGGAGTCAATTTACCTCTCGTTTCTGGAAGAACCTTCAAGAGGAGATGGGAACGAGACTAAACTTCAGCACCGCATACCACCCTCAGACAGACGGACAAACTGAAAGGGTGAATCAGATATTGGAGGATATGCTACGAGCATGCGTCTTGGATTTTGGAGGAACTAGGGACAAGTGTTTACCGTACGCCGAGTTTTTGTACAACAATAGTTATCAAGCCAGCCTTCAGATGTCCCCGTTCGAAGCCCTATATGGACGTAAGTGTAGGACGCCTCTACTTTGGGATCAAACTGGTGAATCCTAGGTATTTGGAATAGATATCCTTCAGGAAGCTGAAGAGAAGGTACGGATTATCAGAGACCGACTCAAGACAGCCCAATCTTGACAGAAGAGCTATGCGGACAATCGTCGTCGAGATCTAGCCTTTGAAGAAGGAGACCACGTCTACCTTCGAGTTACCCCTCTCCGTGGCACTCAACGGTTTAACATGAGAGGAAAGCTGACACCTCGATATGTTGGACCTTTTCCCATTGTTCGACGCCAAGGCGAAGTTGCTTACCAGTTGGAACTGCCACCCTCATTGGCTAGGGTACATGATGTGTTTCATGTGTCTGAACTAAAGAAGTGCCTTCGAGTCCCCACAGAGCAAGTAGACCTGGAGCAGTTGGATGTTCAATAGGATCTAACGTATGTGGAAAAGCCCATCAAGATCTTGGAAGTGAAAGAGACGACCATCAGAAGTCGCACCATCTGCTTCTGCAAGGTTCAGTGGAGCAATCATCCCATAGAGGAAGACACATGGGAAAAAGAGGAAGAACTCAAAGCACAACATCCTGAGCTATTCGAGGATTGATCCGAATCTCGAGGACGAGATTCTCTGTAAGGGGGATAGGATTGTAACACCCCAAGATTTAAAAATAAATAAAATAAAGGAAATTATTAGTCAAAGCATTTTCTGGAATTAATTATTAAAGAAAATCCTAAAAGAGACTTAATAAAACCAAATAGAAGGAAATACTTTAAATCTGGAGTTGAAAAATTTATGGTGGAAGCTAGAGGCCAAGATATAATTTTAGGAATTTTTACAAAATTTTATCAACAGTGATTCAACCCCTAATCAAATAAATGAATTACTGGATTTATTTTAAATCAGAAAATCATTATAAACCTTAATGGGCCTCAACCCTCAATTCGCTCCAGCCTAGCCCAGACCAAACCACGCGACACTGACATGTGGGGTCCGCCTGTCGGCGCACTCCCCCTCTCTCCTCCCCGTGCCCGCATCACCATGGCCCCACTTGTCAGCCTCTCCCCTCTCGCCTTCGCTCCCTGACAGCCGTGGCCCGCTTGTCGGCGCTGTTGGCTTCGCGCTCGGCCACTGACAGGTGGGGGCCACCTGTCGGGATCGTCTTCCCCGATGGAAAGGGATCCCCTTTCCATCGCCAGCGATCCCCCACTTACCAAATCCACCGCCCCATGCCTGATTTCGCCAAATTGGCCACTGGATCGCTTTCTCCAACCACCAGAGATCTCATTCCACCGATGGCCACGCGCTCTCGCCATACATAGAAAGGACTCGAGCTTTAGGAAAGTACACCGGCTAGGAGAAAAGGGAAACCCTCGGTTCCCTTCCGTCTTGATGCCGGCGTCCCCCCTATAAGAACCCCTCACCCTCACCGCACTCAGCCCGCACCACCGTAGCCGTACTAGAGCGAAAACAGAGCGCCGCCACCCTCATTTAGGCCTTCGGCTCTGTTTCGACTCCGGCGACCTCTCACCGCCATCACAAGATGCCACCATCCACGTCGTCGCCACCGTCGTGACCGCTGGAGCCCAACCGTCCTCAGCCACCCCTCGGTTGGCCGTGAAGACCGCCGGATCACCGTCGCCGTCGACCACCCGAAGACCCTCCTTCATCTACCCTTGTCTCCGGTCGCTGTCCGCCGCTCGCCGCCACCGTCGAAGGTACCATCGTGACCGCCATCCTCCCCTCTCTCCATTTCCGATGAGATCTAGGCCCTTAGGCCCCCGCCACCGCAGCCGAGGCCACCGTCACCGGAGACGAAGGGGGGTACGTGCCCCCTTACGCCCGTGCCATGCCGGACGGCACTCTGGCTATGTGATCCCGATCGGAGGGCCCAGATTAAGTCCCTTCGGGATTTAATCCTGGCCCTTGATCTGGTCAAAACTGCATCGAGGCCTCTCGGCCGTCGATCGCCACTTAAAGCCCCGAAGCGATCTCGTGCGTCCACGCGTACCGGTTCGGTGCGATTTAATCGTGGCCGTCCATTTTCATTTAAACGAACCCGCCTCACGCCTGATTGCCAGATCCAGATCCAACGGCTCAGGACGATCCGGTCCACGCGCACAGTATGCCTGTCCACCGTGGGCCTGGCTCACCGTGGACTAAATCCTATTTTCTGTTTAAATAAAATCCCAGAAAAATGTTTAAAATTCCATAATTCATAACTTGCTCATTTTAACTCCAAATTTCACCATTCCAATTTTATTAAATTCTGCATTTTTTCTCTACACATTAATGCCATAAAACAGTATGTTACTTTAGCACAAAATAATCTTATGAAATAAATAAATAAAAACCCCTTAGGGATAAATTAATAATTCATGAAATAAATTAGGAAAAACCCCAAAACTTTAACCTTTAATATTATTAAATATAACTTCAGTATAATAAAGCTCAATTCACATATTTAAGTCATAAAACTTGTATGTTTATGTTTTGTGATGCTTTATTGAATGTTTTATTTACTTTTTCCGTATTGAGAAGACTACGAGTTCGTCGAGGAGCCGGAGTTCTATCCCGAGGTTCCACCTTCACCCTTTGCTGATCAAGGCAAGTCACAACCCCCATTTTTGATCATCATTGAGCCCATGTTTTAATAAATTATCGCTATAACTCATAGGATAATATTGCATTAGTCAAATATCAAGCCCTACACTTATATTTATTAGATCCCCGTCCTTGTGTGAAAACCCAAGCCATGCTTATTGAGCCTTAACTCCTTGTCACTCTACTATACAAGTATTAGCTAGTGCCCAATGTACCGGCACAACTTCTATAGGATAAAAAGAATGAGTCGTTGATAGTTGGAATCTGTTATATGAATTTCTCCGTTATTCTCGTCTCTGGACTCTGTTGGAGTTGGATATGTTATAAATATGGTGGGTTCCGGGTGCAAGCTAGGGCATTGGTTGGTCGCACCCGGGGCACTATAAGGACCGGTCTGTGAGATCTGTTGCAAAGCACTTCCGTACCAACCACAAGTCTAATGGGTAAGTCCTAACTGAAAGTATGGAACAATCCATCTCGATGCACCATAGTGGAGGGGGCAAGGGGCAACCTGTGGGTGACTTGTACCAACGTGGCTCAAGGGGGGTATGGTGAGGCTCGACGCGTTGGGACACCATATGAAACCCATAAGAGTGTGCTGTCGGGTCGAGGAGGACCATATGGAAGGTTTTGGCACGAGTTCCCGTGGTATGGGTCATCTCGTTACACTTTGGTGTGAGTGATGAGTGTGTGCCTTGTGGGTACAGTGGTACATCTCTGATCAGAGTATTTAATCTTTTCGAAAAGCCGAGCCCACAGTCAAGGGCGGGTTGTGTGACTACTCGCAGTTAGTTTACAATTGTTTGAATGGTTGAGTTATTCATGGCATGTAAGGACTGTTGAGCGAGGTGGGGCTGACTGTACCCCTCGAGTTAGAAGATGATGATGCATATACATGTTTACATTTCAGTACTAATAACTTGATCACATTTAATGCTTTACAATTACGCTTTCCGCAAAATTAGGCACTATCTCCCTTGTTATTACCCTGCATTATATTTGCATCTGGTGGCTTGCTGAGTACGTTTGTACTCACCCCCGTTGACTTACACCACCAGAGCCCGTCTACTACGAGGAGGATGAAGGTCTGGAGTAGCGACCTAGTCAAGGCGAGACTGGAAGGAGGCATTCATCTAGGACCCTTTGATTTATTAGTTTCTCTTCGTCTTTATTGACTTTTGTACTAATACGGTCTACGAACCGTTAATGATTGCTCGTATTTGTACGTGGTCGCATGATGAACGTCTTGGTTTATTGATTTTCTATGGAATTTTAATAAAGGTCCTGATTTATTAAATCGGGGTGTGACACCTTACCACGATCATTTCGACACAAAGGGAAGTCTGAACTTTTTGCTGCCTTGCAAACGAAGAGAAGTGCCAAAGGGGCTTTTACTCTTTTGAAAAGGGGGAGAGGAATTCTTTTGTCAAGTGACATGATTTGGCTCTTTCTGAGTATTTATGGTCACTTGTGTGCTGAAATTTTTCAAATTTCCTTGTACTTGAATTTGGTTGTCAATGAAATCATCAAGGGGTAGATTGAGAAACCAAGGGTTGGTTTCGAAGTCTGTGATGAGTGATTAACAGGTTTACATTCTGGATTCGAAGGGGTCCCTCTGAAAGGGGTTCGGAGGTTGTTTCACTGAAGGGTTCGGTGGTTTCGGTTGCTATGGCTGTCTCTGTGAAGTGTGACTATCAGAGGGGTCCAGCAGTACACGATGACTTGGTCGTACCGAAGGGTTCGGTACATTGGGCGGTGCACTGCAGTGTGTGCTAGAGGATGTTTACCCGGAGAGTTCTCTGGGGTACTAGATACACTTGTCTGTTTGTTTGTGGTGCGCAGGTGACCTCGGAGGCGACGGATGGTTCGCAGCGAGTGAACCTGGGTAAAGCGGGAGGCTTGATGCCAGGCGAGTGGGGAGCTTAGTCACAAAGGCTCTGTGGGGTTGAGCTTGGTCCTCGGGTCAAGGTGCGCCAGACGAAGGCAAAAAGTGCGGAGCATGGCTTCGATAGAAGGTACCCCGAGATGAAGTCCTCAAAGGCGAGGCACTTCGAAGGGTACTCCGAATGGAGTGACTTTGGAGTATGGTGGACAAAGTCCTCTGAAATGAGGCAAGGCATTTGAAGTGAGCTCCGGATGGATGCACTCGAAGGTTCACCCGACGGAGGTCTCAGAAGTCGAGGTGCATCGAAGGCATGGTCCAGGTGAGGTTCGTCGAGGAGTGTTCTCGGGGAGAGACACTACGACGAAGTGCTCATGGAATGCTTCATGTGGAGGCCTTGGAAAAAGGAGGGACATTGAAGGGTCGTACTCTGAAGGTGGGGCTTCAGAGTATGGCTGACTTGAGGTACTTCGGCCATGCTTGGCTTTGGTACAAGGACTGACAGAGTTCGAGTTGGAGAGTAGCTGCGAAGCCGTAGTAGTCCACTCCGGAGGTGATGGCGCGAAGGCTCGAAGAGTAAAAGCCCCTTCGGCTCCTCACCAAAGTCATCCTTCGATACAGTGACAGTTTTGAGCCGAAGCCGTCAATGCCCTTGAGCCTTCGCGCCATCACCTCCGGAGTGGACTACCACGGCTTCGCAGCTACTCTCCAACTCGAACTCCGTCAGTCTGTGTACCGAAGCCAAGCATGGCCGAAGTACCTCAAGTTAGCCACGCTCTGAAGCCCACCTTCGAAGAATCGCCCTTTGAATTCCCTCCTTCGTCGAAGGCCTCCGCATGAAGCATTCCATGAGCACTTCGGTGCAGTGTCTCTCCCCGAGCACACTGCTCGACGAACCTCACTCGGACCATGCCTTCGATGCACCTCGACTTCTGAGACCTCCATCAGGTGAACCTTCGAGTGACTCCATCTGGACCTCACTTTGAACGCCTTCCTGATTGCTGAGGACTAAATCCACCATACTCCGAAGTCACTCCATTCGGAGTACCCTTCGAAGTGCCTTGCCTCTCAGGACTTCGTCTCGGGGTACCTTCAGCCGAAGCCATGCTCCGTACTTTCTGCCTTTGCCTGGCGCACCTTGACCAGAGGACCGACCTCAACCCCACGCAGCCTTCGTGACTGAGCTCCCCGCTCGCCTGGCATCAAGCCTCCTGCTTGACCCAGGTTCACTCGCTGCTTATCGTTCGTCGCCTCCGAGGTCACCTGCGCACCACAGACAAACAAACAAGTGTATCCATTACCACGGAGACCTCTCCGGGTAAACATCCTCTGGTACACACTTAGGTGCACCGCCCAAAGTACCGAACCATTCGATACAACCAAGTCATCGTGTACTGTTGGTCCCCTCCGATAGTCACACTTCGTAGCGACAGTCGTAGCAACCAAAACCACCGAACCCTTCAATGAAACAACCTCTGAACCCCTTCGGACGGACCCCTTCGAATCTAAAAGGTAAAACCTATCAATCACTCATCGCAGACTCTGAAACCAACCCTTGGTTTCTCAATCTCCCCCTTGATGAGTTCATTGACAACCAAATTCAAGTACAAGGAAATTTGAAAAATTTCAGCACACAATTGACCATAAATACTCAAAAAAGAGCCAAATCATGTCACTTGACAAAAGAATTCCTCCCCACCTGTTCAAAAGAGTAAAAGCCCCTTCAACACTTCTCTCCCTTTGCAAGGCGGCAAAAAGTTCGATGGTGAGGGTAACAAAACCACAATAGAGCACATCAGTCAGTTTTTAGCACAATGTGGAGAAGCTAGTCGGTCGGACGCTTTAAAATTTAGAATATTTTCTCTCTCACTATGCGGCACCGCTTTCACTTGGTTTTCGGCACTCCCACTGAACTCTATCAAAATGTGGGCTGAATTAGAACAAATGTTCCATGACTACTTCTACACGGGTGAAACAAAACTTAGGCTTTTACACTTGACATCGGTTAGACAGAAATTAACGAGAGCAACACTGAGAATATCAAGCGCTTTCGAGATACCAGAAATCGGTGTTTTAGTCTTAATATTTCGGAAAGGTATTTGGCAGATCTAGCTTTTAGCGGGTTGCGTTCTGAAATTAAAGAGAGACTAGACAACCAGCACTTTTTAGACGTTAGCTAAGTCTTACAACAGGCTCTGGTCCAGGAAGGCCGAGCCAAGGATAAAATTAGAAGCCTAGGGCTGAGGTCCATGTCATGAAAAACTCTGACAAGGAAGAATCAGAATAGGAAGAAGATTCGACCGACATGTATGCGATCGGATGGGTTTGGAACACTAAAAGCAAGCATATTACTTGCTCCAAGTTACGTCCGTCTCCCATTAAGAATCGTTTTAGCGAGGTCAAATACTCATTTGATATAACTAAGTGTGATAAAATATTTGATTTCCTCTTGAAGAATGTAACACCCCAAAATTTCAGAAAAAATAAAAATTGGGAAAATATAAATTCTGGATTAAAAATAATTATTTTAATTTAGGAAAAGGATAAAAGAACCCATATAAAATAAAATAGGGAAAAATACTTCAAATTTAAAGTCAGTAAAATTATGGTAGGATCTACAAGCCAAGAAGTATTTTTGAGAATTTTTACAAAATTTTAGAAACTATGCTTCAAGCTCTAAACAAATAAATGAATTTCTGGAATTATTTTAAATAGAAAAGGCATTTTAAATCCTATTGGGCCACCTCCCCTGAATCCTCCTCCAGCTCGGCCAAGCCCAGCACCACGCCCACTGACGGCTGGGACCTGCATGTCGGCGCGCCCCTGCCTCTCTCTTCCGCGAGTGCGCCCATCGGTCCCGCTTGTCAGCCGCACCAACCGCCCCCTCAGTCGCTGTCCACCCGGGCCCGCCTGTCGGTGCTATTGTCGTCGCGCTCGGTCGCTGACAGGTGGAGGGCACCTGTCGGATCCATCTTCTCCGATGGAATCCCCCCTTTTCTAATTTAGCCGCCGGCCACCGCCAATCCCCAAATTAAGCCCGGGATCCTCTTCCCCTCTCACCGTTGATCTCATTCCCCCAATAGCTAACTTTTTTTCACCTCCGATGGCAAGTAACCGAGCACTTCGAAACCTCACCGAAAACTTGGAAAGGTTCTCCACTGTTTTCCCCCGTTAAGCCTTCCAATTCCTCACGGTGACCCTTTTTAAACCCCCACCCACACAGCATTCCGGTCACACCGTTTGCACCCAAGCACTTGCATTCCAGAGCACCGCCACTCGATTTTGACACCCACCTCTGTTCCGGCTCCGGCAGTCCCTCGCCAGCGCCACGAGACCTAGCCGCCCTCGCCGTCGACTGCCTCAGATCCGTCATCGCCTGAGGAATCTTGGCCTCACCCCCGTCGGCCCGAACCACCACTGGATCACTGCCACCACCGCCAACCCGAACGATTTCACTGCCGCCTACTCGTTGCCGATCGCCGTCGGTCACCCTTCGTCGCCATCTCCGGTACCCCTGTTTTCCCCGTACGCCACTCTTTCCATTTTAGCCCTTAGTGTGGCGGTTTCGCCATCGCCGTCGTCGGTATTTCCCGCCGTCACGCCGCTGGAGTAGGGGACGAAGGCGCCATCCTCCCCCGTGCTGCGTGCGTGGCGGACGGCGTCCCAGCCGTGCGATCTCATGTGGACGGTGCAGATTAAATCCTGAGGGCTTTAATCTCGGCCGTCCATCTACGCCGAAGGGGTACTGGGCGATGCGTGCCATCGGATTTCATTAACCCCCCGCCGGACCATGCGCACCGTCACAGGTTCAAGGTGAACCTTGTTCACCGTGCATCAGGGACTGTTTTTCAGTTAAATAAAAATTCAGAAAATGTTTAAACTTTGAAAATTCATAGCGTGGTCAATTTAACTCCAAATTTTACAATTCAAATTTTGTAAAATTTATCTTTTTATTCTCTACACATTTATGCAATAAAAACAGTATGTTTATTTTGAGAATTTTATTTTATTTAATAGGGGATTTAAAAACCCTTTAGGGTAAATTCACAATTTCTTTTAGAAAAATCCCTAACTCCATAAAAATTTACCTGAACAATTTAAATATTAAACTCTGAAGATTCAAGGCTTTATTTTCCCTTGTTTTAATCCAACCAAAACCTACTTATTTGTATTGTGATTTTTGAATGTTTATATTGAATGTCATGTTTCTTGTTCGTATCGGGAAGACTATGACGCAGTCGAGGATCCGGAGTTCTATCCCAAGGTTCAACCTTCGCAATTTTCTGATCAAGGCAAGTCACAAACCCCAAGTTGATCATAATTGAGCCCATTTTTCATAATTACCTCTATAACTCATCGGAGTATATTTGCATTAGTTTAATTAAAAGCCCTACATTATATTTATTAGATCCCCATCCTTGTTGTGCAAACCCAAGCCATGCTTTTTGACCTCAAACTCCTTGTCACCTTTAAAGTATTATATTAGATAGTGTCCAATGTATCGACACAACTACTATAGGATAAAAGAATGAGTCGTAGATAGTTGGATTCTATTATATGTTTTCCCCGTTATTCCTTGTCTCTGGAATTCTGTTGGAGTTTGGTTATGATATAAGTATGGTGGGTTTCGAGTGCAAGCTAGGGCATTGGTCGGTAGCACCCGAGGCACTATAAGGACCGGTCTGCGGGATCTATTGCAAAACAAACTTGTACTAACCACAAGTCCTAACTAGAGGTATGGAGCGTTCCAACTTGAAGCACCATAGTGGAGGGGCAAGTAGCACCTGTGGGTGGCTTGTACCGACAAGTCTCAAGGGGAGTACGGCGTTGGCCCGACGCGTCAGGGTGCCATATGAAACCTATAAGAGGGTGTGCATTCCATGCTAAAGGTTTGGGCATGAGTTCCTTCGGGGTGACGTGGTGTCATCACGACACACTTTGGTGTACGGGAATGAGTGCCTTGTGGGTACAGTAGTACACCTCTGATCAGAGTATAATCTTTTCGAAAAGCCGTGCCCACGGTCAAGGGTGGGTTGGGCAGTGTTCACCGCAGTTAGTTTACTTTTATATGAATGATTGAATGATTCATGGCATGTAAGGACTGTTGAGCGAGGGTGGGCTGACTGTACCCCTCGAGTTCGAAGATGATGCATTTACTCATGTTTAATTTTCTGTACTAATAATCTGATTACATTAAATGATTTACAAATATGCTTTTCCACAAAAGTGAGCCACTATCTTCCTTGTTATTACCTTGCATTATAATTGCATTTCGGTGACTTGCTGAGTACGATTGTACTCACCCCCGTTGACTCACCACACCAGAGGTAGCATACTACGAGGAGGAGGATGGTCTGGAGTAGCGACCCAGTCAAGGCGCGAGACTGGAAGAAGGCATTCATCTAGAGGATTTATTTTCGTAGTTTCTCTTTTATTTAACTCTTTTGTATTAATATGGTCTATGAACCATCTTTGATTGGCGTATTTTACGTAGTCATGTGATGAACATCTTGTATTTATTGATTTTTCTATGAAAATTCAATAAAGTCCAGATTTTATTAAATCTGGCGTTACAGAGAACCAGCTTCTCAGGTTGCCTAAAGGCCAAGTCATTCCATCTATTGACGAGCTAAGGAAACACCCCTACTGTACGTGTCATGATTCACATTCACAATATACTAATGATTGCAATGCTTTTCGTTGACATGTTCAATCGGCCCAGTACAAAGATAGACCCCAGTACAAAGATGAAGCTGGACAAATACCCCTTTCCTATGAACACCATCGATCTCGACGAAAAGAAAGTGCTGATTCGGCTAGAGCAAGCCGAGTCAACTAAGGGGAAACCGATCATTATTGGAGAATCACGTACACACACACTCGTACCTAAGAACCCTGAAGTAGGAATGTGGAAACAGAATGTTAGCACGCCTCCTTCGGCTAGGGCTCACAAGAAGCCGAAGGTGACATATCAGATGTTGTTAAACAAACACCAATGAAAAGATAAGGAAACAGGTCCCCACACCAATAGGCTAAGCCAACCAAAGGGACCAAAGCAGTCGAAGGGTAGCTTCGGACCACAGTGGCCGAACCCTCCGCATGGTGGCTTCAGACCACAGTGGTCGAAACCTCCGTATGAGGATTCGGGCCATACTGGCCTAGCACCCCATACGGTGCCTTTGGACCCCAGTGGCCGAATCCTCCATATAGTGGCATCCGATACCAGTGGTCGACCTCCACACACATCAAGTTCAGACCCCAATGGTTGAACCCATTTTCGCTCTAGACGAACCCTCCAGCGGGAGGCTTTGGCCCACACTGGCCAAACGTACCTATGGCCTGGCAGGACCCCTTGTTGATATGGTCTGAGATACCGTTGACCTGGCCGAACCCCCCTCTAGGAAATGGGTTCGGCTCACAGTGGGCGAGGCCGCTGGAGCCACTAATGCACCCGCCATACAACTGGGCGGGGACCCCGTGGGCTCCGTACATATCACAATAAGAGCACCCTCTGTAACATAACATTGTCCCTTGTTTTCCTTCGGAGTATTATAACTTGCAGGGACAAAACAGACGCAGCAGAGGGAGGCATCGTCAACAGGCTGTCCGTAGTACCTCCGAATCAACTCGCACGGGACGAAGCCAAGAGAGATGAATGCGAAGAGGCAAAGGATAGGTGAGAAACCAAGTTGAAGAATATGGTTTCGATACTCTAGATGTGATGAGTGGTTGTAAATGGAAGTCAAAGAAGAAGAGAAATGAAGACATGCCGAGTCTAAGGCGCGTGTGACTCAGGTACATGGGCAACGAGCGACAGCCGAGCAGAGGAGCCGCGGAGTCAGGCTGGCCTAATCTGGGTACATGGCTAGGAGCGGCAGAGGATCCACCGGTCTGTTGACTGGGTTTGACTCAGGTACACGGGCGGCGAGCGATTGTCGTGCTAAGGAAGCTACGGGGTCGGGTCAGCCCAATCCGGGTACCCGGTGTGAAGACGGTGGACGCTTTGTCACTTTCGGCGCAAAACTGACAACCTATGATTATTTTGTATTTAGGTTATTAATATTTAGTTTTTAAGTTTAGAATATTTTTATTTGAGTCAGGAGATTTTTCTAGGAATATTTTAGTAATTTTCGGAATTTATTTTAGAGTCAGTGTTTATTTACCCTAGGGCCAAATTAGTCTTTTCATGTATTAGGAGTCGCCTATAAATAGGCCCCTATCCCCTATGGGGATAGATGACTGTTTTTCTAATAGATCAATCTACAGTCCACATTTGTTTTTTCCGGCTAGTCGTTTTGATCTGTAATATTGTTTTTTCGCCGTCGTGCTTTCTCAAACGTGTGGCCAAGTTGCATCGGCGTCAGTAGGAGCAGTGCGCCAGGCGATTAGCAGCAGCTGAGTTGTCCCATCGTGGAGTATAAACCGAAGCTAGCGGGCGGCAGTACGCCTTTCTATGGCCAACCGGCAGCCATCATCACACCGTGGTTTTCTTTATTCTGCAAGCGTGCATTGTTTTTGTTTTAATTCCTTGGCACGCAGATCGAGGCCGGCTGCAACATGTCGTTTCTCTTTGTGGCCTACTGCTGGTAGCTTTGCTTCATGGTGCAGCAGCCAAGGTCTGGATGTCCGCTTTACCTTGCCGTGCATCAGGCGGCAAAGGCCACGACGGCGCGGTCTTCAACTCTGCCAAGGCAGGTGTTCGGCAAAAGACAGGGCACGGCGACGAACACATGGCGGCAAGCGTGCGGTGATGACGGCGATGTAGGTAAGCTGTTTTTTCATCCCCTATTTTCCAGCAAGTTTAATTAAACTACTCATAATTAGCTTCAGATCTATTTAAAAAATTCGTAATTAATTTTTATCTGTTAAAATATTAATAGTGTTCCAAATTTTTTAATTAAGGAGTTTTTATCTGCTAATAAATAAATATATATATATAGTTGCAGTAATATTCCTATTATAGATTTCCATGAAATATTTTATGTTTATTTCTGAATAAATTTCTGGATGACCCATATTTTATTCATTTGATTATTATCATAATTTTAGACTGCATTTCGGATTATCTTAGACTTATTTAGGGATTTTGCTATCGTCATTTCGGATACCATAGCACTTTGGTATGAAATAGGACAGTGTAGTGTATGCCAAGACTAATGTCTTAAGCTTCCGATGGTCCAGTTCTGGCCTAGGCTTGACTTGGTCAGTTAGCATAAGGTTTGACATGCAAATAACCCTTGGCAAAAATGAAAAAGGAAAATGAAAAAGCCTGAAAATTAAAAGACAACAAGTTTGCTGAAGCACTTTGTTTCGGACAATGCTTATCTTGGTAGATATCAGTTACCTTCTGCATCTCATGCTTTACCCTGCTTGTTAACTGGAAAATGTGGTGATGCCTTTGTTTGCAAAAACTGAAAAATGCGTGCTAAATGACTTTCTTTGGATATCATCTGTTGTACTAATCATGCCATGTGACTTCGACAGTATGTCTTTTGCTATACTTGTTAGATGTTGTAATTACAGTCAATCATATCTGAGAAGCATGCTTTCTACACTCCACCTGCACCCTAGTTGCATTCATTGCATATTTTGAGGGGCAGTTGCTTTTAGGAGGAGTCTGTGTCTTTTTAGTGTGCATTTAGTCTCGCTTGATGAGTTCAGTTGTCAACAAGGGGGAGAAATTTTGGGAGAAGAGTTTAAGGGGGAGTTTTGGCTTTCTCTGGGATTTGTTTCATGGGGAGTTTTTGTTCCGGTTGTCCTTACACTTTTTGATATCCTTGTTGATGATTCTGAGATTGCACTCGTTTTGAGTTTTTACCTTTGCTTAACCATAATGACCGTTTCTTGCTGTTGTTTGGCTTTTGGTCATTAGGGTTAAACTTTTACTTTATTTTTCATCTTTCTTGTTTTCTTGTGCTTTGTTTTCGTGTTTCCACATGTGGTCGCAGGTACCGAAGAGCTGAAGAAGTGAAGTGTTGACAATGCACTCATCAAGGGGGAGATTGAGGAGCCATGCTGAATAGCGTGGGCCTCATGGCTCCAGATGTGATGAGTCATTGTCAACGATAGTCAAAGAGGACTGAAGAAGAGAGGAGATCTGCTACTTCATGGGCCACGTGTGACTCAGGTACACTGGCAGTGAGCGACTGTCGTGCAGAGGGGCCGTGAAGTCGGGCTGACTCAATCCGGGTACATGGGCTAGGAGCAGCAGAGGACCCACTGGGCTGTTGATCAGGATTGACTCAGGTACATGGGCGGTGATCGATTGCCAGGCGGAGAGAGCTGCTGAGTCGGGCCGGCCCAATCCGGGTACCTGGTGCAAAGTCGGTGGAGGCTTTGTCAGTTTCGGCGCAAAACTGACGACCGCTGATCTCGCATCGGACTGTCCAGAAGAGAAGTCGTAGTCGCTACGAAAGCTTAGCTTCCGGATAAGTCATCTGTAAATAGGAGTTTACTATTTTGTCCCTAGGCCCACAGACAGTCCGTCGAGTCTGTAAAAATATCCTAAGGGCAGTTTGGTCTTTTCCATTTATTTCAGCGTTTGTAAAAAACCCTAGGGGTATTTCTGCATTTTCCCCATTTATTGGGCTGCCTATAAATAGGCCCAAATCCCTAGGGTTAGGGTCAACTCTCTTTAATCCAAAAAATTAGAGTTCACTTTCCCAATTTCAGTTTTTGTTCTGGTTCTCGCTTTCGTCTCCGCCGCCGCCGGTGACTGGTTTTTGTGCCGCTGCTCTGATTTGCTTCGCTTGAGCCACTACACTATGGTTTCAGCGCTGCGTGCTGCTAGCATCGACAAGTCGACTGGTTTTTCTGTGCCGCTCAAGTGTTCTGGAGGTTGCCATCTTTCGTGGAGTCACATCACCAGCGTTCAAGCCATGCACGCCGAACTACTACAGGCATGGAACTCTCCGCCAAACATTTGATCTACATTGCCTGCCAGTTTGTTTTTGTTTTTGCGTGCACAAAGTTTTTAATTGCCTGAGAGTGCTCCTTCATTTCACAGACATTGTCAAATCGGTCTTTTCCTTGTTTCAGTCAGTTTTTTATTTCTCTCAAAAACCAGTTGCATCCCTGCTTGACTACTATATTTCTTTACTGTTCTGCGTTGTTGCTGGTTGGCGTCTTGGTTTCTCGAAGCCACCAGGAGCTATGCACTTAGCTGTTATGAGAGATTCACGCCTCTACTACTACAGGTTTTTAGCTATTTCAATTTTTTATGCATACAGTTCATTTTAGCCGAAGCAATTGGATCTGTTTTTACCTTGGAATATGCATACAAAAATTTCAATCTTGTCTTGATTCTTAGATCAGAAATTTATTCGCAGTACAATAGTTTGTTTGTTTTGGCATTGGTCATGTTTAAATTAAAATGCTTTTAATCCCTTCGTATAAGAATAGTGATGGCTGAAATACTTATTTAATGGATGAGTGCTCTGATTAAATTCTTGACATAAATTTCAGTGAGATTTTTGTAGAGCCGTAATTTAATCTGTCAGTAAGCTTTTCTCTGCCTTTAAGCACTTTGTTGGTGTCTTTTCGATTAGGACACCGGTCATTTTTAGGCTAGATTATTTTTGGCTTTGTTGATCTGTTTAGTTTTTCTCTGTCTGTCTCGTGAGGTGCATTGGCGGTTGGGAGCAGGCCATTGATTCAGAAAGAATTTTTAGGCGCCCATTCACCCCCCCTCTGGTCGTTACTTTCGGTCCTACAAGTGGTATCAGAGCTTGGTTATGGTTTTTTCCATACCTTAACCGGTTCTAAACCCCAGTAGTGATCATGACGTCTCCTGGCAAGGTTCAATCCTTGGAAGCTTATGGCTATAACTATTGGAAGACTCGCATGTGAGCCTATCTCATGAGCCAAAGCTCGGACATCTGGGACATTTGCGTTCATGCTACGTTTGTCATATTGTCATATTGTCATATTGTCATATTGTCATAGTAAAGCTGTGAACATTTTGTTTTCTGGTTTAGGTCCCACTGAATTTGAGCGTGTTAGCCATCTCTCCACTACGAGAGAGATCTGGGCTACCCTCCAGGCACACCATGAGGGGACAGCCCAGGTCAAGGCTCAGCTCTATCAGACCTACTGGCGTGAATATGAGAACTTCACACAAAAGCCGGGTGAATCTATTGAAGCGTTGTTTGGTCTTTTTCAGTCGATCATAAACAAGCTTCGGGACAACAAGGCTGAGGGTGTTCAGTTAGTCTCAGATCACGAACATGCTCTCAAGGTTCTCCATACCTTGGACCCAAAGATCTGGGAGATCAAGGTATCCTCTATCATTGAGAGCACTTCTTATGATACCTTGACCATTTCTGATTTGTTTAGCAAGCTGAAGGCCACCGAGGTTGATACCCAGTTGAGATCAAATCTCACTGGCTCTGGATCAAAGTCTCTGGCCTTGCTACACCTTCTGTTGATCCCTCTTATGTGAGTTGTGTTGGGTTCTCTTTGATGTCTATCACTGAGGACCAACTTGAGTCATTGGGAGATGATGATTTGTGTCTTTTTAACAACCGGGTGCGTCATGTTTATGACAAGAGAATGTTCAAAAGACACGGCACAAAATCCGGGTGCTTTGAGTGTGGTGATCCAGGACACTTCATCGCCGACTGCCCCAAGCTCAATGGCCATAAGAAGGGCACCGGTGGTGGCTTCCACGACTCCGGCAAGCACGACAACTCCTCCTTCAACAAGGGCAAGCCAAAGACCAGATTCTTCAGAAAGGCCCTGAAGGACTACCGGCGAGAGAACAAGAAGCGCGACAAGACCTTCTTCGCTGAGATGGAGAAGAGCTACTCCAAGCGGTCCACGTCTTCTTCCGCTTCATCGAGCTCAAGCGATGAGGAGATCATCATCAGGAAGGGGAAGGACAAGGACGATCCAGCGGGCCTTTGCTTCATGGCCTTCGGGGACAGACCAAAGAGCCGCTCACATTAGCGCCGAAGATCCCGCAAGAGCTTCTGCTCAATGGCTCTTGGGGATAAGGAAGAGAAGAGCTCCTCCGGTGACTCCGAAGACAACGAAAAGGTATCATCCTATGAACGCGAAATCGTTGATTTACTTGAAAGCAATCGTCAGGAGTTAAAATATTGGGGAAAACTGCTTAGAGGGGCTAAGAAGAGGATAGATGAGTTAGAGAGTGAGCTTGTCGTGGCCAATGGCAGAATTGAGAGTCTATCTTCTTCCCCTTGCTTGGGTGATAGCAGTGAGTGCCCAAAGTGCGAGGTGCTTCTCTGTGACCTGTTGACTCTGAAGTCCAGGTACACATAATGGGTTGATGAGAGGGACGCTTTGGCCACTGAGCTTGAAAGCGCTCAGCTGGAGCTGAAAGATGCTCAAGCCACTGTCGTCGCACCCTGTGTGATTGCTCATCTCATCTAGCTGTCTTAGCTGAGCTGAAGGCCAAGGGCAATGAGCATTTGGGGGATTTGGAGAGAGTAAGAGCTGAGCTGGCACAGACTAGGCTAGAGCTTGAGACATTGTTAGTTCCACCCACTGTCTGTGAGAACTGCCTGTCTCTTAGACTTGAGTTGATCAAGCTGGGAGCCGAGAAGTCTGTCCAAGTAGATAGTGAGTGTGAGACCTGCTTGTCTCTGGTGGAGGTTCTAGCTTCCTGAGAGAGGAGCTAGCTGATTCTCAGAATGAGAATTTTTACCTTCGTTCTATCCTGAGTTGGATCAGTGCCCGAGAGCCACAGCTCGGCATGATGATCCAGCAGTACAAGAGGCATGATGGGTTTGGGGTAGGTTACACCTACACCAAGGCTGACTTTGAGAGTGCCATCAGCCGGGCAGTGGAGTGGAGTAAAATGACTCCTGAGCAGAGATACCCCAAGACTCACTCCACTGAGTCTTCCCAGGCTTGTAAGCCCAAGGATAGAGTAATTCATGAACCACCCAAAGCTCCACCCAAGAAACCTATCTGGGTTCCAAAGCCCAAACACCTCCACACCTCTCTAGACTCTCTTCCTGGACCCTCTCAACCCAAGAAGCCGACACCAAACACCACTAAGACCAAGAACCCCAAGCCTCAACCACATCCCAAGAAGCCCACCTACCATTGCGAGTATTGTCAGATAGAAGGGCATCTTGTGGAGTTTTGCTTCAGGAGGAAGCGGTTTGAGAGAGTAGAGTGTGCTCGTGGTGGTCAGGAGCAGTTCTACTAGCAGGGTGGTAGACTGAGAGTTCCTCGATGCAGGGAGAGGCTGGAGGCCACGCCGCGTCGTGTAGGTGGTGGTAGAGGAGACGACTTTCATGGCCGTGCTCCAGATGGTGGTGTTCGTTGCGGTAGAGCTCCAGGCTGTTTTGGCTACGGTCCTAGACCTCGTAGCCGAGGCTTTAGGCAGAACCGAGGACCACGCTTTGAGCCGCGTTTTGGTCCAAACTTTTCTGATGATTTCCGCTTTCCGTCTTTTGAGCAGATGGCTCGACACTTGTTTAGCTCTTTTGCTAAACCTGGTGCCGGACCATTTGCTCCCACTTACAGCCACTGATTGTGCAGGATCGGGGACTAGAGGACGTTTGGATAATGGACTCAGGGTGTTCTCGCCACATGACGGGACATCGCAGATGGTTCTCCAGACTCACTCCCCCGACCTCCAAAGAGTACATCACCTTCGGGAACAGTGGTCAAGGGAAAGTAAGTGGCATTGGCTCAATTCGCATTTCAGACCATTTTTCTTTGAAGAATGTTGCCTTGGTTGGAAACTTGAACTTCAATTTGATTTCTGTTTCGCAACTTCTTGAGGATGGTTTGGAGGTGCGTTTTAAGAAGGGCAATTCTTCTGTGTTTGATTCTAGAGGGTTTTTGATTTGCCAGATCTTACCATTCGGTAAAGTTTTTCGAATTGACTTCTCTAGTTCTTTTGGCCCTTCTCGCTGTTTGATTGCTGGATCTTCTTCTGAGCTCTGGAAGTGGCATAGGAGGTTAGGTCATTTGAGTTTTGATCTGCTAGTCAGGTTAAGCTCTATGGACCTCATCCGAGGATTGCCCAAGCTTAAAATGGAGAAAGATCTAGTTTGTCATCCCTGTCGTCACGGGAAAATGGTTGCCGCTTCTCACTCACCTGTGACTCAGGTGATGACTTCGTATCTAGGCGAGCTGTTACACATGGACACTGTCGGTCCAGTTCTGGTACGCTCAGTCGGTGGGAAGTGGTACGCACTTGTGATTGTTGACGATTTTTCTCGATTCTCGTGGGTTTTCTTCTTGGAGTCTAAGGATGAAACTTTTCATTTTGTTCATGACCTGATTTTGAAGCTGAAGAATGAGATAAATGGTCGGATGCGAGCAATTCGCTTCGACAATGGCTCTGAGTTCAAGAACTCTCAGTTCATAAGCTTCTGTAGTGATCAGGGTCTTGACCATCAGTTTTCTGCTCCTTACACTCCCCCACAGAACGGCGTTGTGGAACGAAAGAACCGCACGCTAGTCGAGATGGCCAGGACGATGCTCGATGAGCACAGGACTCCTAGGCGCTTTTGGGCTGAAGCCGTGAACACGGCTTGCTATCTGGCCAACCGTATTTTTCTTGGAGCTTACCTAGGTAAGACCTCATACGAGTTGCAGTTTGGCAGACAGCCCAAGGTGAGCCATTTGCGAGCGTTTGGCTGCAAGTGCTTTGTGCTCAAGAAGTGAGGGCATTTGGACAAGTTTGAGTCTCGTTGCTGGGACGGAGTTTTTCTTGGTTATGCATTGCATTCTCGAGGTTCCCGTGTTTGGAACCTCGAATCCCAGCAGCTGGTCGAGACTTGCGAGGTTTCTTTTGATGAGTCCTTGCCTTCCTTGACTCCTTATTTTGAGCTTTCTGGTGATAGTGAGCTCGGAGAGTCCATCTTCGAGGAAGATGAGGATACTCCAGCTGCTGATGAGGGTGGGCCTTCTGCACCTTCTGCAGAGCTCACACCTTCTGAGACTTCAACTGAGGATGAGGGCGGACCTCTGATCACTTCTTCCACTTCGATCGAGCCCCCTCAGTCGAGTCCAGAGGTGCCAGCTGCTGACTCCGGTGAGATGACTTCAGATCACCAGGGATCCCGAGCAGTTCAGTGTGATCACCCCTCAGAGCTCATCATCTGTGATGTGTCTACAAGGACCTTACGCTCATCTATTGACTCTCTTGCTGTGTTTGCTGAATCTGCTTTTGTTGCATCTTTTGAGCCCAGAGACATTTCTCATGCTCTTTCTGACTCGAACTGGATTAATGCCATGCAAGAAGAGCTTGAGAATTTTGTCCGCAATCGGGCTTGGACACTGGTTGAGCTACCACCAGGATGCAACCCCATAGGCACCAAGTGGGTGTTCAAGAACAAGCAAGGTGAAGATGGGGTTGTGGTGTGCAACAAAGCTCGACTAGTTGCCCAGGGTTTTTGCCAGAAGGAAGGTATTAATTTTGAAGAAACCTTCGCTCCTGTTGCCCGTCTTGAGTCCATTCGCATTCTTTTAGCTTTTGCCGCTTCGAAGGGTTTTAAGCATTTTCAAATGGACGTCAAGAGTGCTTTTCTGAACGGGTACATAGAGGAGGAGGTTTATGTTAGGCAGCCCCCCGGTTTTGAGAACCCCAAGTTTCCTCGACATGTTTTTAAGTTGCAAAAAGCTTTATACGGGTTGAAGCAAGCCCCCAGGGCTTGGTATGACCGGTTGAAGCAGTTTTTGTTGGGGAAGGGCTTTGTGATGGGTTCAGTGGATAAAACTCTTTTCATGCTCAGAGATGCTTTAGATTTCTTAGTCGCTCAGATTTACGTTGATGATATTATCTTTGGCGGTACTACTAATGATCTTGTGTCCAAGTTTTCTGAGCAGATGCACAGTGAGTTTGAGATGAGCCTCATGGGTGAGCTCAATACTTTCTAGGGCTCCAGATCAAGCAGACCAAGGATGACACCTTCATCAACCAGGGTAAGTACACTCGGGACATGTTGAAGAAATTTGACTTTGGTGGAGAGCTGAAGCCTCAGATGACCCCAATGGGCACATCTGGGGGCCTGGACAAGGACGAGAGCGGTGTCAAGGTCAACGAGAGAGAGTTTCGAGGGATGATCGGTTCGCTTCTGTACTTGACGGCGACGAGGCCAGACATATAGTTCGCCGTGGGACTGTGCACGCGCTTCTAGTCTTCACCACGTGCGTCTCATCGGCAGGCTGTCAAGTGCATCTTCAGGTATCTCACTTATGCGCCTGATCTTGGTCTTTATTATTCAGCATCATCATCTCTTGATTTATCTGGCTTTTTGGACGCTGGCTTTGGTGGGTGCCGGTTGGATCGCAAGTCGACTTCCAGTACTTGCCAGTTTATTGGTTCTTCTCTTTTAGAGTGCATTTAGTCTCGCTTGATGAGTTCAGTTGTCAACAAGGGGGAGAAATTTTGGGAGAAGAGTTTAAGGGGGAGTTTTGGCTTTCTCTGGGATTTGTTTCATGGGGAGTTTTTGTTCCGGTTGTCCTTACACTTTTTGATATCCTTGTTGATGATTCTGAGATTGCACTCGTTTTGAGTTTTTTACCTTTGCTTAACCATAATGACCGTTTCTTGCTGTTGTTTGGCTTTTGGTCATTAGGGTTAAACTTTTACTTTATTTTTCATCTTTCTTGTTTTCTTGTGCTTTGTTTTCGTGTTTCCACATGTGGTCGCAGGTACCGAAGAGCTGAAGAAGTGAAGTGTTGACAATGCACTCATCAAGGGGGAGATTGAGGAGCCATGCTGAATAGCGTGGGCCTCATGGCTCCAGATGTGATGAGTCATTGTCAACGATAGTCAAAGAGGACTGAAGAAGAGAGGAGATCTGCTACTTCATGGGCCACGTGTGACTCAGGTACACTGGCAGTGAGCGACTGTCGTGCAGAGGGGCCGTGAAGTCGGGCTGACTCAATCCGGGTACATGGGCTAGGAGCAGCAGAGGACCCACTGGGCTGTTGATCAGGATTGACTCAGGTACATGGGCGGTGATCGATTGCCAGGCGGAGAGAGCTGCTGAGTCGGGCCGGCCCAATCCGGGTACCTGGTGCAAAGTCGGTGGAGGCTTTGTCAGTTTCGGCGCAAAACTGACGACCGCTGATCTCGCATCGGACTGTCCAGAAGAGAAGTCGTAGTCGCTACGAAAGCTTAGCTTCCGGATAAGTCATCTGTAAATAGGAGTTTACTATTTTGTCCCTAGGCCCACAGACAGTCCGTCGAGTCTGTAAAAATATCCTAAGGGCAGTTTGGTCTTTTCCATTTATTTCAGCGTTTGTAAAAAACCCTAGGGGTATTTCTGCATTTTCCCCATTTATTGGGCTGCCTATAAATAGGCCCAAATCCCTAGGGTTAGGGTCAACTCTCTTTAATCCAAAAAATTAGAGTTCACTTTCCCAATTTCAGTTTTTGTTCTGGTTCTCGCTTTCGTCTCCGCCGCCGCCGGTGACTGGTTTTTGTGCCGCTGCTCTGATTTGCTTCGCTTGAGCCACTACACTATGGTTTCAGCGCTGCGTGCTGCTAGCATCGACAAGTCGACTGGTTTTTCTGTGCCGCTCAAGTGTTCTGGAGGTTGCCATCTTTCGTGGAGTCACATCACCAGCGTTCAAGCCATGCACGCCGAACTACTACAGGCATGGAACTCTCCGCCAAACATTTGATCTACATTGCCTGCCAGTTTGTTTTTGTTTTTGCGTGCACAAAGTTTTTAATTGCCTGAGAGTGCTCCTTCATTTCACAGACATTGTCAAATCGGTCTTTTCCTTGTTTCAGTCAGTTTTTTATTTCTCTCAAAAACCAGTTGCATCCCTGCTTGACTACTATATTTCTTTACTGTTCTGCGTTGTTGCTGGTTGGCGTCTTGGTTTCTCGAAGCCACCAGGAGCTATGCACTTAGCTGTTATGAGAGATTCACGCCTCTACTACTACAGGTTTTTAGCTATTTCAATTTTTTATGCATACAGTTCATTTTAGCCGAAGCAATTGGATCTGTTTTTACCTTGGAATATGCATACAAAAATTTCAATCTTGTCTTGATTCTTAGATCAGAAATTTATTCGCAGTACAATAGTTTGTTTGTTTTGGCATTGGTCATGTTTAAATTAAAATGCTTTTAATCCCTTCGTATAAGAATAGTGATGGCTGAAATACTTATTTAATGGATGAGTGCTCTGATTAAATTCTTGACATAAATTTCGGTGAGATTTTTGTAGAGCCACAATTTAATCTGTCAGTAAGCTTTTATATGCCTTTAAGCACTTTGTTGGTGTCTTTTCGATTAGGACACCGGTCGTTTTTAGGCTAGATTATTTTTGGCTTTGTTGATTTGTTTAGTTTTTCTCTGTTTGTCTGGTGAGGTGCGTTGGGCGTTGGGAGCAGGCCATTGATTTGGAGAGAATTTTTTAGGCGCCCATTCACCCCCCCTCTAGTCGCTACCTTCGGTCCTACAGCTAAGGAAGCTACGCGGTCGGGTCAGCCCAATCCAGGTACCCGGTGCGAAGACGGTGGACGCTTTGTCACTTTCGGCGCAAAACTGACAACCTATGATTATTTTGTATTTAGGATATTAATATTTAGTTTTTAAGTTTAGAATATTTTTATTTGAGTCAGGAAATTTTTCTAAGAATATTTTAGTAATTTTCGGAATTTAGTTTAGAGTCAGTGTTTATTTACCCCATGGGTAAATTAGTCTTTTCATGTATTAGGAGTGGCCTATAAATAGGCCCCTATCCCCTATGGGGATAGATGACTGTTTTTCTAATAGATCAATCTACAGTCCACATTTGATTTTTCCGGCTACTCGTTTTGATCTGGAATATTGTTTTTCGCCGTCGTGCTTTCTCAAACGCGTGGCCAAGTTGCATCGGCGTGAGTAGGAGCAGTGCGCCAGGCGATTAGCAGCAGCTGAGTTGTGCCATCGTGGAGTCTAAACCAAAGCTAGCGGGCGGCAGTACGCCTTTCTACGGCCAGCAGGCAGCCATCATCACACCGTGGTTTTCTTTCTTCTGCAAGCGTGCATTGTTTTTGTTTTAATTCCTTGGCACGCAGATCGAGGCCGGCTGCAACATGTCGTTTCTCTTTGTGGCCTGCTGCTGGTAGCTTTGCTTCACGGTGCAGCAGCCAAGGGCTGGCTGTCCGCTTTACCTTGCCGTGTATCAGGCGGCAAAGGCCACGACGGCGCGGTCTTCAACTCTGCCAAGGCAGGTGTTCGGCAAAAGACAGGGCACAGCGACGAACACATGGCGGCAAGCGTGCGGTGACGACGGTGATGTAGGTAAGCTGTTTTTTCATCCCCTATTTTCCAGCAAGTTTAATTAAACTACACATAATTAGCTTCAGATCTATTTAGAAAATTCATAATTAATTTTTATCTGTTAAAATATTAATAGTGTTCCCAATTTTTTAATTAAGGAGTTTTTATCTGCTCATAAATATATATATATAGTTGCAGTAATATTCCTATTCTAGATTTGCATGAAATATTTTATGTTTATTTCTGAATAAATTTCTGGATGACCCATATTTTATTCATTTGATTATTATCACAATTTTTAGACTGCATTTCGGATTATCTTAGACTTATTTAGGGATTTTGCTATCGTCATTAAATATTTCTAATATCCATTTTTATTCATTGCAGTTATTTTATTTAGTCTAGTTTATTTTTATATATCATTTTATTTAGGACACCAGTCATTTTTAGACTATATAACTTTAATTCCTGTAATTTGCTTTGCTAATATTATTTGACTGGTTAAGTTCGTTTGGGTGTTGGGTTTAAGTCATAGTTTAGCTAAAATTTTTTAGGCGCCCATTCACCCCCCTCTGGTCACTACTTTCAGTCCTACAACAGGGCTACCCTCCAAGCACACCATGAAGGGACACCTCAAGTCAAGGCTAGGCTATATCAGACCTACTGGCGTGAGTATGAGAATTTCTCACAGAACCGGGTGAGACGGTTGAGGCTTTGTTTGGTCGTTTTCAATCGATCATTAACAAGCTTCGCGTCAACAAGGACGAGCGTGATCAGCTGGTCTCAGATCATGAACAGGCACTTAAGGTACTCCATACCTTGGACCCTAAGATCTGGGAGATCAAGGTTTCTTCTATTGTTAAGAGCGCATCTTATGATACCTTGACCATCGCAGAGCTTTTTAGTATGCTCAAGGCCTCAGAGGTCGATATCCAGTTGAGATCAAATCTCACTGGTTCGGGCTCAAAGACTCTGGCACTTGCGACTCCGTCTGCTAATCCTAATGCCATGAGTTGTACTGCTTTTTCCTTGATGTCTATCTCCGAGGAACAACTTGATACTCTAGGAGATAATAATATGTGCTTGTTTAACAACCGGGTGTGGCGTGTCTATGATTAGCGAATGTTTAAGAGACATGGCACAAAATCCGGATGCTTTGAGTGTGGTGATACAGGTCATTTCATTGCCGACTGCCCCAAGTGAAATAATTACAAGAAGGAAACTGGCGGCAACTCCTACGACTCCGACAAATACGACAACTCCACGAAGGGCAAGCCCAAGACAAGATTCTTTCGAAAGGTTGTGAAGGACTACAGGCGTGAGAACAAGAAACGAGACAAGGCTTTCTTCGCCGAGATGGAGAAAAGCTACTCCAAGAGATCCTCGTCTTCCTCCTCATCTTCGAGCTCAAGTGGTGAAGAGATCGTGATCAGGAAGGGGAAGGACAGGGATGATCCGGCGGGCCTCTGTTTCATGGGCTTCAGGGACGAGCCGAAGAGACGCTCATGTGACAGCCGAAGTCTATTTCCGAGGAACAACTTGATACTCTAGGAGATGATGATCTATGCTTGTTTAACAACCGGGTGCGACTTGTCTATGATAAGCGAATGCTTTGAGTGTGGTTACCCATGTCATTTCATCGCCGACTGCCCCAAGCAGAAGAATTACAAGAACGGCACCGGCGGCTACTCCTACAACTCCGGCAAGTATGACAACTCCACAAAGGGCAAGCCCAAGACAAGATTTTTTTCGAAAGGCTCTAAAGGATTACAGGCGTGAGAACAAGAAGCGAGACAAGACCTTCTTAGCCGAGATAGAGAAAAGATACTCCAAGAGATCCTCGTCTTCCTCCTCGTCTTCAAGTTCAAGTGATGAAGAGATCATCATTAGGAAGGGGAAGGACAGGGACAATCCGGTGGGCCTCTGTTTCATGACCTTCGGGGACAAGCCGAAGAGTCCCTCACATCACAGCCGAAGACCCCACAAGAGCTTTTGCTCAATGGCTCTTGGGGAGAAGAAAGAAAAGGACTCCTCCGATGACTCTGACGAAGACGACGATAAGAAGGTATCATCCTATGAACAAGAAGTTGTTGATTTACTAGAACAGAACCGTCAGGAGTTGAAGTATCGGAAGAAACTGCTTAGAGGTGCTAAGAAGAGGATAGATGAGCTTGAGAGTGATCTTGCCACGATGAATGGCAAGATTGAGAGTTTGTCTTCTTCCCCTCGCTTGGGTGATAGCAGTGAGTGCCCTAACTGTGAGGTGTTGTTGTGTGACCTGACGACTCTTAAGTCTAGGTACACAGAGAGAGTCAATCAGAGAGACGCATTGGCCACTGAGCTTGAGAGCGTTCAGTAGGAGATGAAAAATGCGCATGCCACTGTCGTCGTACCTTCTGTAGACTGCCCATCTCATTTAGCTAGTATAGCTGAGATGAGAGCCGAGAGTGATGAGCAGTTGAGTGAGTTAGCTGGAGTGAGAGCTGAGTTGGAGCAGACTAAGCTAGAGCTTGAGACCTTGACAGTTCCACCGACTGGTTGTGAGAACTACTTGTCCATTAGAATGGAGTTGATCAAGCTAAAAGCTGAGAAGTCTGTCGAAGTTGATAAAGAGTGTGAGATCTGCTTGTCTCAGGTGGAGGTGTTAGCTTCTTTGAGAGAGGAGCTAGCTGATGTTCAGAATGAGAACTTTTACCTCCGTCAGATCCTGAGTTGGATAAGTTCCAGAGAGCCATACCTCGGCATGATGATCCAGTAGTTCAAGAGACAGGATGGGTTTGGGGTAGGTTACACCTATACCAAGGCTGATTTTGAGAGTGCCATTAGCCGTGCAGTGGAGTGGAGTAAGATGACTCCCGAACAGAGATATCCCAAGACTCACTCCACTGAGTCCTTTAAGGATAGTCAGCCCAAGGATGGAGTGATCCAAGAAAAACCTAAAGCTCCACCTAAGAAGCAGATCTGGGTTCCAAAGCCTAAAACTCTCCACACTTCTCTTAATTCTTTACTTGGACCCTCTCACACCAAAAATGCTACACCCGACACTTGTAGGACCGAAAGTAGCGACCAGAGGGGGGGGTGAATGGGCGCCTAAAAAAAATTCTTTCGAATCAATGGCCTGCTCCCAATACCCAACGCACCTCGACAGACTTAGCAAGGAAAAATAAACAGATCAACCGGACCTAAAATGATCTAGCCTAAAAATGATCGGTGTCCTAATCGAAAAGACACCAACACAGTGCTTAAAGGCAGATTCAACAGATTAATTAACTCATAGCCATTTAATCAGATCAACACACATGAAGTTGATAAAACAAGATGTTCAATCAGAAATAAAACAGTGAACAATTAAAAAGAACACCGGATTCAGTATCATCTATTTAAAACAGCAGATGAACCAACAGATGTAATGACAGCACAAAGATTAGATCAACAGATAAAATATATTTATGAGAAATACTTTTTAACAGTATGCCATCACATGTAATAGGATGTTACGGGAAGTATTGAAATAATACCAACCGTATGAGAAACATGGCAACACATGAATATTTAATTAGCACGCAAATCGAGAAATGCAATTAGTACTAATCAAATAGCAAACCAGTACGGCATGTGCTAAGCAATAGCTCATCTTCATCAAACAGCGTACAAGCAGTATCTAAATCATATCTTCTAAATATTCATCCATCATTCAATCCAGCATTCATATTACAATGTGAAGAGTAAAAAAGTTAGCAATTTTCAGCACATATTGTTTTTAAAAAACTTTTATAAATGCTCAAGTATTTAGATGATCTTTATTGAGGCTCAAAAAACTATTGACGAGTACAGAGCAGTTTTAATCCGGCCAGCTACTAAACAAAAAAGGTTTGACACGTTTTTCTAGAAAGAACAAATGATTAATCTAATCCTAATCGCGTAGCTACAGTACTCACAGATTTGAGTCCGTGGAAGCTGCATGTTGTGGCTTCTGTAGTCCCTCGAGACCCGTACCGCTGCAAACTTCTCCGCTGCTCGCTGCAACTCGTGCCACACGCAGACACGCAGAGAAACTGGCCGGCGATCGAAGAGAAAGATGACGGCGGCGGAGGAATAAACAGAGGCGGCGAAGAGAAATACCGGCGGCAGAAGAAAAACGAGGAACTCAAGGAAAAAGTGACCCACAATTTCTGAAATTGGTAAAGTGTTTTTCAAAATGGGTGCCCTAACCCTAGGCTATTGGGGCCTATTTATAGGCAGCCCAATAAATGGGTAAAATGCAGAAATACCCCTGGGGTTTTTTTACAGACGCTGAAATAAATGGAAAAAACTAAACTGCCCTTAGGATATTTTTACAGACTCGACTGACTGACTGTGGGCCTAGGGACAAAATAGTAAAATCCTAAATAAAGGTAACTTGTCCTGATGCGGAGCTTTCGTAGCAGCTACGGCTTCGCCTCAGGACGGACAGATCCGAAATCGACGGTCGTCAGTTTTGCGCCGAAACTGACAAAGCGTCCACCGTCTTCGCACCGGGTACCCGGATTGGGCCGGCCTGATTCCGCGGCTCCCTCAGCCCGGCAATCACTCGCCGCCCGTGTACCTGAGTCAATCCCGGTCAACAGGCCAGTGGATCCTCTGCTGCTCCTAGCCCATGTACCCGGATTGGGCCAGCCCGACTTCGCGGCCTTCTCTGCCCGACAGTCGCTTGCTGCCCGTGTACCTGAGTCACACGCGGCCCAGACGCAGCAGGTCTTCTCTCTCTTCTCAGTCCTCTTTGACTATCGTTGACAATGACTCATCACATCTGGAGCCATGAGGCCCACGCTATTCAGCATGGCTCCTCAACACCACCATGCCTAAGAAGCCTAAGCCACAACAACATCCCAAGAAGCCTACCTATCACTGTGAGTTCTGCCAGAGAGACGGGCATCTTGAGGAGTTTTGCTTTAGGAGGAAGCGGGTTGATCGAGCAGAGAGAGCTCAAGGTGGGCAGGAGCAGTTCTACCAGCAGGGTGGAAGATAGAGAGTTCTTCGATGTAGAGATAGGCTAGAGGCCAGGCCACGTCGTGTAGGTGGTTGTAGAGGAGACGGTTTTTATGATCGTGCTCCGGAGGGTGGTTTCAGTTCTGGCAGAGCTCCAGATCATTATGGATACAGTTTTGGACCTCGTGGCCATGATTTTAGGCATAACAGAGGACCTCGCTTTGAGCAGCGTTTTGGTCCAGACTCATATATATGATTCCTTCTGCTTCCCTACATACGAGCAGATGGTTCGATACTGGTTTAGTACTTTTGCTAGACCTGGTGGTCGACCATTTGCTCCCACTCATGACCATTGATCTTGTAGGATCAAGGACTGGAGGATGTATGGATCATGGATTCAGGATGTTCTCGCCATATGATGGGACACCGCAGATGGTTCTCTAGCCTCACTCCCCCGAGCTCCCAGTAATACATTACTTTCGGGAACGGCGGTCAAGGGAAGGTACAAGGTATTGGGTTGATTCGTATTTCTGATTATTTCTCTTTAAAGAATGTTGCTTTAGTTGGAAATTTGAATTTTAATCTAATTTCTGTTTCGCAGCTGCTTGAGGATGGTTTAGAAGTGCGCTTTAAGAATGGCATGTCTTCTGTTGTTGATTCTAGAGGATCTTTAGTTTACCGGATCTTACCTTTCAGTAAGGTTTTTCGTATTGATTTCTCTAGTTCTTCTGGCCCTTCTCGCTGTCTGATGGCTGGATCCTCCTTTGAGCTATTGAAGTGGCATAGAAGGTTAGGTCATTTGAGCTTTGATCTGCTTGTCAGATTGAGTTCGATGGATCTTATCCGAGGTTTGCCTAAGCTTAAGATGTAGAAGGATCTAGTGTGTCATCCCTATCGTCTTGGGAAAATGGTTGCCGCTTCTCACGCACCTGTGACTCAGGTGATGACTTCGTACCCGGGAGAGCTGTTGCACATGGACACAGTAGGTCCAGTTCGAGTACGCTCAGTCGGTGGGAAGTGGTACGCCCTTGTAATAGTTGACGATTTTTCTCGATTTTCATGGGTTTACTTTCTAGAGTCTAAGGATGAGACTTTTCAGTATGTTCATGAACTGATTTTGAAGCTGAAGAATTAGAACAATGGTCTGATGCGAGCAATTCGTTCGGACAACGGATCTGAGTTTAAGAATAATCAGTTCCTTAGTTTCTGTAGTGATCAGGGTCTTGATCATCAGTTCCCTGCTCCTTACACTCCTCCACAGAATGGCGTTGTGGAACGAAAGAACCACACACTTGTTGAGATGGCCAGGATGATTGTTGTAGCAATTGCGTTAGCTACAGCACAGGTTTTGTATGTGTGTATATGATGTGTAGAATGAACCTCGAAGGGTTCTCTCTGAGGGAGAAAGGATTTATACTGGTTCGCGCCTCCCGTAGGGGATAATAGCCCTACGTCCAGTTTGTGCTGGATTTTGCATGGTATGCCTCGGTGGAGAGAAATGAGCTCCACGGTCTCATGGCCCCCTGGAGAGTGTGCCCTGTTACAAGGGTTTGACCCTGCTTTTATAGGCACGCAGGCCAAAGGAAAATACCGAGATGCCCTCTATGAGTCCCAGGCTCATAGGGGCAAAAAGGGGAAAGGAGCTAACTACGGTACAAAAGTGCTTTACAACTTTACAGATGTGTCAGGCAACATCACTTCTTGTCCAGCTAAACGACAGACTATGGGCAGAGGGGCCCCTAGTACGACTTCTACACCGTAGCGAGTCGTAAATATCTTGTGGGTTCGGAGTAGGGCCAGAGCTCTTCAGGTAGAGGCTGCAAGGGAGGCTTCGAAGTACACTCCGAAGTGGGCTTCGAAGCATGCTCTGAACCGGGGCTCCGAACAGGGGCTTCCGAACCGGGCCTCCGAACTATACCTCTGAACTGGACCTCCGAACTGGGGCCTCCGAACTGGGCCTCCGAACTGAGCCTCTGAACTGGGCCTCCGAACTAGACCTCTGAACTAGGGCCTCCGAACCGAGGCTCCAAACTGGGCCTCCGAAATGGACCTCCGAACTGGGGCCTCCGAACTAGGCCCCCGGAACCTTGGTTTTGAATCGGCTGGAGGGTCCGGAGACTAGCTCTGAGGAGCTCCGAAGGGAGCTCGAAGGCTAACTCCGAACATAGCTTCGAAGGCTAACTCCGAACAAGGCCCGGAGGCTAGCTTCGAAGTTAGCCTGAGACTTAGCTTCTAGCAATTTTTAAGGAATATTGAGGGCTTCGAGGTGAACCTTGAGGCTTGGAAACATCTTCTTCGGGAAGGTGCAGGCTTCGACAGTGTTGGGCTCCGGGCCGAAGGCCGTCGGAGGCTGACGTCATTTGGCCCGTGTTCAAGGGAAAACTATTCCCCCAACAATGATGCTTGTTGAGCATAGGACTCCTAGGCATTTTTGGGCTGAAGCAATCAACACAACTTGCTATCTTGCCAACCGCATTTTTCTTAGAGCTTACTTAGGTAAGACATCATATGAGTTGCGTTTTGGTAGACAACCCAAAGTGAGTCACTTGTGAGCTTTTGGATGCAAGTGCTTTGTGCTTAAGAAGGGAGGGTATTTGGACAAGTTTGAGTCTCGTTGCTGGGATGGAGTCATTCTTAGTTATGCTTTGCACTCACGAGGTTTTCGTGTTTGGAATCTAGACTCTCAGATGCTTGTCGAGACTTGTGAAGTTTCTTTTGATGAGTCTTTTCCCTCGCCGACTCCTTCTTTTGAGCTTTTTGGAGATGATGAGCTTGGAGAGTCAATCATTGAGGAAGATGATGACCCTCCTGCTGATGATGAGGGTGGGCCCTCTGCCCTCTGAGACTTCGACTGAGGATGAGGACGGACCTCTAATTACTCCTTCTACTTCGATAGAGCCTCCTCAGCCGAGTCCGGAGGTGCCAGGTGCTAACTCCGGTGAGATGACTTCTCAGCCGAGTCCAGAGGAGCCAGTTGTTGATTCTGGTGAGGTGACTTCAGATCACTTAGGATCCCGAGCAATTCAGTGTGATCACCCTTCAGAGCTCATCATAGGTGATCTTACGGAGAGATCTTTACGTTCGTCAGCTGGTTCTCTTGCTATGTTTGCTGAGTCTTCTTTTGTTGCTACTTTTGAGCCTCGAGACGTTTCTCATGCTCTTTTTGATTCAAATTGGATAAACGCCATGCAAGAAGAGCTTGAAAATTTTGTTCGCAATTGGGTTTGGACACTAGTTGAGCTGCCACCTGGATGCAACACCATAGGCACCAAGTGGGTGTTTAAGAACAAACAAGGAGAAGATGGTGTTGTGGTGCGCAACAAAGCTCGATTATTGGCACAGGGTTTTTGTCAAAAAGAAGGCATTGATTTTTAAGAGACCTTCGCCCCTGTTGCTCTCCTTGAGTCCATTCGTATTCTTTTGTCCTTTGCTACTTCTAAAGGTTTTAAGCTTCATCAAATGGATGTCAAGAGTGCTTTTCTAAACGGGTATATATAGGAGGAGGTCTATGTTAAGCAACCCCCCAGTTTCGATAACCCTACATTTCCACGACATGTTTACAAGTTGCAAAAGGCTTTATACGGTCTGAAGCAGGCCCCTAGGGCTTGGTATGATCACCTGAAATAGTTCTTGTTGCAGAAAGGTTTTGTGATGGGTTCTGTGGACAAGACTCTTTTCTTGCTTCGAGATGGCGCAGACTTATTGGTTGCTCAGATTTATGTGGACGATATTATTTTTGGTGGTTCTACTAATGAGCTTGTATCCAAGTTTTCTGAGCAGATGCATAGCGAGTTTGAGATGAGTCTCATGGGAGAACTCAAGTACTTTTTAGGGCTCCAGATCAAGCAGACCAAGGACGACATCTTCATCCACCAGGGTAAGTACACACGGGATATGCTGAAGAAGTTTGACTTTGGTGGAGAGCTAAAGCCACAGATGACCCCAATGGGTACATCTGGAGGTCTGGACAAGGACGAGAACGACGTCAAGGTAAACGAGAGAGAGTATCGAGGGATGATCGGATCATTGCTATAGTTGACTGCGACTAGACCGGATATTCAGTTTGCCGTAGGTGTGTGTGAGCGTTTTCAGTCTTCGCCACACGCATCTCACCAGCAGGCTGTGAAGCGTATTTTCAGGTATCATACTTACGCTCCTGATTTAGGTCTTTATTATTCTGCATCATCGTCTCTTGATTTAGCTGGTTTTTCAGACGCTGATTTTGGTGGATGTCTGCTGGATCGCAAGTCAACCTCTGGTACTTGCTAGCTTCTTGGTTCTTCACTTGTTTCTTGGTCTTCTAGAAAACAATCTGGAGTTGCGCTTTGTACTACTGAGGTTGAGTATGTAGCTGCTACTAGCTGTTGTTCTCAGTTAGTTTGGATGATTTCTACTTTGCGGGATTTTGCGTTGGTCTTCCCTGCTAGAGTTCCTTTGTTTTGTGATAGCACCAATGGAATTAGTGTAGGGAAAAATCCATGTCTTCATTCTAAAACCAAACATATTGATGTGCGCTTTCACTTTCTGAGGGATCAATATGAGAAAGGGGTCGTTGATCTTATACATGTTGATACCCATCAGCAGTTGGCTGATATTTTTACTAAACCCCTAGATCAGTCTACTTTTGAGCGTTTGCAAGGGGATTTGGGAGTCGTGTATCCTTTTTAGGATACTTTGAGTCAGTTTTTCTTTTCTTCTTTATTTTTATTGAGTCTTTTTGTGTGCGTTCATATTATGCATAATCATCAATCACATTTTGAGCTTGCTTCTGTTATATGATTAATCTGCTTTACTTTCTCTAGCTAGTATATTATTTGATATTTGTCATATGCATGGCTTTTATGTTTTAAAATTGAAAAATGATCACCATTGCTTTTGGTAACTAGCATGTGTAGGCTGAATGCTTTCGCTATCTTTTACATGCCTTGTAGCTAGATCCTTACTTAGATGCAGATATGCAACTTGGACATTTACATGCTTTAAATATGAAAAATGTGCTATAAAAATGATAAAAATTCTGAAAAATGAAAAATTTATTCATTTTTATGATTATCAGAAAAGATCCAGGTGGGTTTGCTTTGTCGCATTGCATTGTTCTAGACTGCCTACCTTTGGTATGAACTAGGACGATGTAATGTATGCCAAGACCAATGTCTTAAGCTTCTGATGGTCCAGTTCTGGCCTAGGCTTGACTTGGTCGGTTAGCATAAGGTTTGACATGCAAATAACCCCTGGAAAAAATGAAAAATAAAAAAAATAGTCTAAAAAATTTAAAAAGATGACAAGTTTGCTGAAGCACTTTGTTTTGGATAATGCTTATCTTGGTAGATATCAGTTATCTTTTGCATCGCATGCTTTACTATGCTTGTCAACTAGAAATGTGGTGATGCTTTTGTTTGCAAAAATCGAAAAATGCGTGCTAATGACTCCCTTTAGATATCATCTATTGCACTGATCATGTCATGTTTCTTAGACAGTATGTCTTTTGCTATACCTGTTAGATGTTGTAATTGCAGTCAATCATATCTAAGAAGCATGCTTTTCACACTCCACCTGCACCCCATCTGCATTCATGGCATATTTTGAGGGGGAGCTGCATTTCAGGGGGAGTTTGTGTCTATGTCTTTTTAAAATGCATTTAGTCACATTTGATGAGTCCAATTGCCAACAAGGGGGAAAATTTTGGTGTTTAGAGAACATTTTTTAGCTTTCTCTGGGATTTATTTCAGGGGGAGTTCCTTGTTGGTAATTGTGAGATTTGCACCTGTTTTTGAGTCTTTATTTTTGGTTAACCATAATGACCATTTTCTTTTCTCTATTTTGGCTTTTGGTCATTAGGGCTAAACTTTTATTTTCTTTTGTCTTTGTTTTCCCGTTTTCACATGTTTTGCAGGTTCTGAAGATGAGCTGAAGAGGGTGTTGACAATACACTCATCAAGTCGGAGATTGAGAAACCATGTTGAAGAATATGGTTTTGATACTCTAGATGTGATTGTCAACGGAAGTCAAAGAAAAAGAGAAATGAAGACTTGCCGAGTGTGAGGCGCGTGTGAGTCAGGTACACAGGCAGCGAGCGACAGCCGGGCAGAGGAGCCGCGGAGTCGGGCTGGCCCAATCCGGTACATGGCTAGGAGCGGTAGAGGATCCACCGGTCTGTTCACTGGGTTTGACTCATGTACACGGGCGGCGAGCAATTTCTAGGCTGAGGAAGCTGCAAGGTCGGGTCGGCCCAATCCGAGTACCCGGTGCGAAGACGGTGGATTTTTTGTCAGTTTCGGCGCAAAACTGGCAACCTATGATTGTTTTGTATTTAGGATATTAATATTTAGTTTTTAAGTTTAGAATATTTTTTTTGAGTCTGGAGATTTTTCTAAGAATATTTTACTAATTTTCAGAATTTATTTTAGAGTCAGTGTTTATTTACCCTAGGGGTAAATTAGTCTTTTCATGTATTAGGAGTCACCTATAAATAGGCCCCTATCCCCTCTAGGGATAGATGACTGTTTTTCTAATAGATCAATATACAGTCCACATTTGATTTTTCCGGCTACTCGTTTTGATGTGGAATATTTTTTTTCGCCGTCGTGCTTTCTCAAACGCGCGGCCAAGATGCATTGGCGTCAGCAGGAGCAGTGCGCCAGGTGATTAGTAGGAGCTGGGTTGTCCCATCGTGGAGTCCAAACCGAAGCTAGCGGGCAGTAGTACGCCTTTCTACGGCCAGCCGGTATCCATCATCACGCCGTGGTTTTCTTTCTTCTGCAAGCGCGTATTGTTTTTGTTTTAATTCCTTGGCACGCAGATCGAGGCCGGCTGCAGCATGTCGTTTCTCTTTGTGGCCTGCTACTGGTAGCTTTGCTTCATGGCGCAATAGCCAAGGGCTGGCTGTCCGCTTTACCTTGTCGTGCGTCAAGTGGCAAAGGCCACGGTGGCGCGGTCTTCAACTCTACCAAGGAAGGTGTTCGGCAGAAGACAAGGCACGGCGACGAACACACGGCGGCAAGCGTGCGGCGACGACGGCGATGCAGGTAAGCTGTTTTTTCATCCCCTATTTTCCAGCAGGTTTAATTAAACTAATCTTAATTAGCTGCAGATCTGTTTAGAATATTCGGAATTAATGTTTATATGTTAAAATACTAATAGTGTTCCCAATTTTTTAATTAAGGAGTTTTTATTAGCTCATAAATAAATATATATATATATATAGTTGCAGTAATATTTCTATTCTAGATTTGCATGAAATATTTTATGTTTATTTCTGAATAAATTTCTGGATGACCGATATTTTATTCATTTGATTAGTATCATAATTTTTAGACCGCATTTCGGATTATCTTAGACTTATTTAGGGATTTTGCTGTCGTCATTAAATATTTCTAATATCCACTTTTATTCACTGCCGTTATTTTATTTAGTCTAGTTTATTTTTGATATATTATTTTATTTAGGACACCAGTCATTTTTAGACTAGACAACTTTAATTCCAGTCATAGTTTAGATAAAATTTTTTAGGCGCCCATTCACCCCCCTCCGGTCGCTACTTTCAGTCCTACAACAGGGAGGCCAAAGCTATCACACTCAGAATAGTGTCTCAGGAAGTCCCAATCCCGAAGACCCCTTCGCCGAAGCTTGATAGAGTTAAGTCCCATACTCCAGCCGAAGCCAGCGCCGGATCCTGGTCCAATCGGCCAAACGAGGTTGGTCCAATTGGCAAGGTCCGCAGCGACAGCCCCTCCGATTATGAAACATGCGAGGCCGATCTAGGTAGTACCCCTTCGGCCAAAAACTATAGGAACAAGGCGGTGGCGCCTGGTACCAAGCCACAACCATCTTGGGAACCTCCAGGTTTTTCAATTGCCTGGTGACTCCACCCCCATATAACTATTAGGGTTCGTCAGAATGCGACATTGAAGTCATGTCACGCCTAGTGTCATCCCATAGGTATACACAGACTTTTTGATCATCAAATCGGTGTCAGTGTGTCGGCACTTTGATCGGCGAATTCTAGCATCAACACACTTTTTGGCGACTACGCTGGGCATAACATGCTAAGTAATACTACATCGGAGATGAGTATGTCTACTACATCTACATCAATAGGACCCTCCATGCAAATGGACCCGGTGAGGATCGCGGAGATCGATGATAGCAACATCATCCTCCCCACCCTCGATAAACTATCCGAGTAAGATAGGGCAGAGATCGAGGCCAAGATGTAGGAGCTACATGCTCTCTTGCTTGGGCACTTCACCAAGACCAACAGGGGCTTCATCAAGCGTGATATCGACATCCCTGACCTCTCCGACAACAAGGTAACACAATCATCCCCTCCACTATCCTCCCAAGACATCGAGTAAAATATAGCCACCATAGTAGACCACACAGTTAGTGCCACTTTTGCAAATCATCTAGGGGTCGTTGTCAACTCTAAAATAGAGGAAATGTTTAGCAGATTCGGCTTTTCTGGGCTGCTTCTCCGACTCCAATTGCTAGTGTACCGCGTGTTCATCACATATGCAGTAGATCCTATGGGAGTATAGGGACAGCCATCGCATATCTAGCTTTATAATCTATTGCCGATTAGACCCTCGATCAGACCTGCCCTATGGCTGGCCAGACTGCCCCTACCACCTACTACATGCCGCCTCAGCCCATGCCTATGCTACTCTTTCATGTGCTGCCCGCACCTCCTGCTCCCGCCCACCCGTATAGACCCGAGCACGTCCCTTATCATGAGCCAACACGAGAGGAGGAGCCGCACGATCGACATGCCAAGATACCATCACATGTCACGTCACTGCATGAGAGATGCGTAGGCAAGAGGCGTAGATGACATACAAGAGCCAATCCATGCACTATTTAGGGAATGTATACAAGAGCCAATCCGCACACTATTTAGGGAATGTACTGGTTTCACAACTTTGGATCGGGCTAGGGTTTACCACAATATGCACCCTGACCATTTCAACACTATCCCATACCCGCATAGCTTTACGGTTCTCGAGTTCCTAAATTTGACAGTGAAGGTAGTAAAACCACCCTAAAGCCCACAGGGCGATTCCTAGCACAGTGTGGTGAAGCTAGTCGGTCAGATGCGCTAAAACATAGGTTACTTTCCCTATCACTTTCTGGCACCGCTTTCACATTGTTTTCGATGTTACTACCGAATTCCGTGCAGATTTGGGACTAGTTAGAGCAGAAGTTCCATGACTACTTTTATATTGAAGAAAACAAAATTAGGCTCTCACACTTGTCATCGGTTAGATAGAAGGCTAACGAGAGTGTCTCTAAGTACGTTAGGAGTTTTAGGGAAACTAGGAAGCGATGTTTTAGCCTGAACATTTCCGAGAGAGACTTGGCCTACCTAGCCTTTAATGGCTTACAATCCGAACATAAGGAGAAGCTAGATGGCCAGGATTTCCTCGAGGTTAGTCAAGTCCTAGAAAAGGCTCTGGTTCAGTAAAGTCGAGCCAGCAATAAGAAGTTCACTAAAACATTTAACAAGCCTATGGCTGAGGTGCGCATCATGGAGCACTCCGATGAGGAATCATCGGAGAGAAAGGATGACTCGCCGACATGTACACAACATAGTGGACTTGGTCTAGTAAGAACTAGCCCGTCACTTTCTCTGAGTTGTGGATGTCTCCCGCTAAGAGTCGGCCCAGTCAAGTCAAATATGCATTTGTCGTGACCAAGTGTTCAAGATATTCGATTTTTTGTTAAAAAACAAACTCCTCAGGTTGCCGAAGGGTCACATCATTCCAATTGCCGACGAATTGAAGAAACACACTTAATGTAAGTGGCATGATTGACATTCTCATTCTAGTAATGATTGCAATGTTTTTCATCAAAACGTTCAATCGGCCATAGACAAAGGATGATTGAAGTTGGATACCAATCCTAATATGAAGCTTGAACATGACCTCTTCCCCATGAACACCATTGATCTCGACGGGAAGAAAGTGCTGATTTAGCCCGAGCAGGCCGAGACATCCAAGGAGAAGGCGATCATGATTGGAGAGCCTCGCACACACACTCGTGCTGAAGAACCTTAAGGTAGGAGTGTGGAAAGTGAACACCAACGTGTCATCTTTGGCTGGGATCCACAAAAAGCCAAATGTGAGATATGAGATGCTTCTACAAAAGGACAATAAGAGGGCTTAGAAGGAAAACTCTCGACCTGGACCACCATGGATGCCAAACCCTCCACAGACAGACGAGTTCACCCCGTGATGTGCGAGGCCACTAGAGCCACCTTTTCCTCCACCGCCATATCACCTGACAATGGCATAGTGGCCTCCGTGTTACTTTCCGCCTCCCGGGTACCTTGCCCCTAATTTATTGCTCCCTTTCTGCCTTCCGATTTTTATAACATGTAGAATCAAATGGGTGCAGCAATGGGCAATGTCTTTCACAGGTTGTCAGTCACACCACGAGGGCATCTAGAGAAGGTGTTTGAGGAAATCATAGTCAAGGTGGGGTCCCAAGACGTCCCAATCCCTAAGGTACCCCCTCGGAGCAAGACGGGCGCGAGCCGCAAAAGGTGGCCGAACAGGAGTCTACCAGTCTAGCTGTAGCCCTATGGTCGGTCAGGCCGCCCTCAGCACCATGGTCTGACCGACCTACTGTGGTCGGTCCTACCATCCCCCATGGCCCAATAAGGCCGGTCCGACCGAGAGGATACACAAACAGATCCCCGCCATGCACAAAAATTTCGAGGCCAATCCGGATGCTTCCCATTCGGCCAAAAATTCTAGGAGCAAATTCATCGCGCCTAGCACGAAGCCGCAACCTTCATTGGTGCCTCTAGGCATGACTAAATCACAAAAGAGGTGGTTACAACGTCTTCTGGCTCACGAGATGCACGAGAAGTAAGGAGAGGACAAGCGGGATGCCATTTTGAAGAGATCTGTCCCCGACTAGTGATGAAGCAGGTATGGAAGCCCAAGCCGGTTGCCGCAAACAACCTGACTCTTGCTTTGAGCGATGATGGATAACGACTACACGCCTATCTCCGAGGGGCCCCCTCCTCAAGCGATGGACATAAACGTCGTTATGCTTCCCGTTGAGTTTGCGCTATCGCAATACGAGGTCGAGGTCGCTCAGTAGAGCCTCGGCCCATGGTAGGCCATTTTCGAGAAGCCTCTCTACGTCAAGGGGCACATTGACGGGAAGCCGATCTCTAGGATGCTTGTAGATGGAGGTGCTACCATCAACCTAATGCCATACTCTCTGTTGAAGAAGCTCAGTAGAAACGAAGATTACCTAATGAAGACCAACTTGATTCTCAACGGGTTCAACGGCGAGAGTTCTAAGGCCGAGGGTGTACATTATTTTGAGCTAACGGTGGGCAACAAGATGATTCCCATGGAATTTTTCGTCGTTGACGTGCAATGTAACAATAGCATATTTCTTGGGCATTATTAGATTCAAGCAAATTGCTGCATTCCGTCTACCTTGCACCAGTGTTTGATCTTGTGGGATGGCAATGATGTAGAAGTTTTACCAGCTGACACTTCGGCCTAGGGTACTTTGGCCGATGTGTCTATTGACATTGTCCATGATAAGGTAGAATGTATGTCAGGTAGAGACCTCTCGGATTACGACTTTGTTAGCATGTCTAAGGGGTGACTTGTTCTAGTGCCTATACAGCCGGTTGGTGTAGCTCAGCTGTCTCTAAATTAGTTGTCTTGTCAGGTAAGAGTAATCTTGATTGGCTAAAGTCTCGTGTAGAGAAATATCGGTCTTCTAAAGACGGCACTACCAAAGCCATTGAAGATTTAAGCGATGTAGAAAAGTTAGGTCAATGTCATGCATCGGCCGACCCGATGGAACAAGTAGACATTGGAGACGGTAGCGTTCCAAGGCTGACTTTTGTAAATCAGAATTTGTAGGCTTATGAAAAGGCCGAAGTAAGAAAATTGCTTCAGTCGTATGTCAATTGCTTCGCATGGGAATATAGCGAGATCCTGGACTTAGTTGCGAGCTCGTAGAGCATCGGCTATCTATAAAACTAGGATTTAGGCCTTATAAACAGCCCCCTCGTCGCTTTAATTCGGTCGTGTATGACCGAGTTAAAGAGGAGATAGAACGACTACTAAAGGCTGAGTTTATTAGGCCATGCAGGTATGCTGAATGGGTTGCTAACATCATGCCTATTTAAAAGAAAGGGAGTGGCAAGATTCGTCTGTGCATTGATTTCAAATCTTTATGGTCGAAGAGGACATTTACAAAATAGGCTTTCAATGCTCTAGTTTTGTCGGCTTGTTTGAGTGGGTTGTGATGACTTTTGGTTTAAAGAATGATGGCACTACATATCAACGTGCTGAGTTGTTGTATGGAAAAGAAGTCGTTTTACCCGTAGAGGTGAATCATGGCTCTTTGAGGTTGCTTAAGGAAGATGAATTGTCAATCAGTGATTATGAAGTTCTTTTGAAGGACAATTTGGAAGAAGTGACCAATAAGAGATTAAGAGCTCTAGAGGCAATAGAAGGAGACAAGAGAAGAGTGGCTAAAGCTTATAATAAAAAGGTGAAAGCAAAATCGTTTCAAGTTGGTGACTTGGTTTTGGAAGATGATTTTGCGTTTAGGCACTAAAACTCCAAAGTTTGGTAAATGGTCACCTAGTTTGGAAGGTCCTTTTAAGTTGTTGAAATTTCTCTAAGTAATGCATATTTGCTAGAGTCTTTGTAAGGAGAGCGATTCCGAAGAGCTTTGAATGGCAGGTATTTGGAAAATTACTTCCCATGTATGTGTCCAAACGCTTGAAGTGTCAACAGGCTGATATGGAGTATATCGCCCTTAGCTCGTTCTGCTTTTGCTCACTAAGTGTCAAATTGGCTAATTTCAGGTAAATTTTATCCCTAATCAAATCTCAACCACTTGGACGTGTTTTCTAATCAGATTAGAGACCAGGCACGTCATGTCCAACCCCTATAAATATAGGGGCAAGAAAGATTCAAGGACCCCCAGAAACCCTAATAGATCTAATCTATTATTTACCTTGTATTGTCTTTACTTTTAATCTACTTCCCTTGCCCTAAGATTAGCTATGAAATGTCCATCTTTGTTGGTTTGCGCTATAAACCATCTATCTGCCGCATCGTAATCATTGTAAGCCTTGTTGATTCATTCGTGAATCACCCATTTATTCCACATAATGGATTTCTATCGGTTTTATTGGTAATTCGGTCTCTCGGACGAATTACCTCTGATTTTCTGGTGTTTTTGCAATGTTTTATCTTCTCCTTCATCGCCAAACATCTTTACACTGAGCCACCTTCATCGGCGCTATCGCCAGCAAACTGATTAGATCACTACATCACTGGTTGGTCTGATAGGACAACTCCAGCCGGTCCAACCATCATCACAAGGCCGGTCTGACCACCAGGACCTAGCCAAGCTATTTTCTCCTTCGGCCAACCTGTGCGTCACCCTCACTGTACCAACGGTGTGACTACCACCTGTAGGCCAGTCTGACCGCCACCTCCTTGTCAGTTTGATCGGTCCAATTTGGCCGGTTTGATCCAGTTCATCTACACTCATCCAATTGAATTGCCCCTCACTGTGTGGTTCAATTGTCGGGCTACTCCACCCCCCTTGTCACCATCAGGGGTCTTCAGAACGCGACGTCGGCATCGTGTCACGCGTAGGGTCATCCCTAGGTATCAACGCACTTTTGGATCATCGAATTGGCATTAGTGTGTTGGCACTTTGATCGGTGAATTCTAGCATCAACACACATCTCAAATTAAGGCTAGGCGCCAAGGCACTTACAACCAATAGTACCAAATGTTTGTGCAGAGCCCTGATGAATCTATTGATGCCATGTTTTCCCATTTTGATGGCATCATGAGTAATTTTCGTTCCACCGGTGTACTCGCTTGTTCTGATCCTGGGAGGGCTATCAAACTTCTCTATGCTCTTGATCGTAGCATATGGGAAGTGAAGATATCCAGCATTGAGGAGTCCATTCGCATGCTGTTAGCTTTTGCCGCTTCGAAGGGTTTTAAGCTTGTTCAAATCGATGTCAACAGCGCTTTTCTGAACGGGTACATAGAGGAGGAAGTCTATGTTAGGCAGCCCCCCGGTTTTGAAAACCCAAAGTTTCTTGTTGGCGAAGGGCTTTGTGATGGGTTCTGTGGATAAAACTCTTTTCTTGCTCAGAGATGCATCAAATTTCTTGGTAGCTCAGATTTATGTGGACGACATTATTTTTGGTGGTACTACTGATTTGCTTGTGTCTAAGTTTTCTGAGCAGATGCATAGCGAGTTTGAGATGAGCCTCATGGGTGAGCTCAAGTATTTCATAGGGATCCAGATCAAGCAAACCGAGGACGACATCTTCATCCACCAGAGTAAGTATACGAGGGACATGTTGAATAAGTTCAACTTTGGTGCTGAGCTGAAGCCTCAGATGACCCCAATGGGCAGATCTAGGGGCCTGGACAAGGACGAGAGCGGCGTCAAGGTCAATGAGAGAGAGTTTCGAGGGATGATCGGTTCGGTATTGTGCTTGACGGCGACAAGGCCAGACATACAGTTCATCGTGGGACTATGCGCACGCTTCCAGTCTTCACCATGCGCTTCTCATCGGCAGGTTGTCAAGTGCATTTTCAGGTATCTCACCTATGCGCACGATCTAGGTCTTCATTATTCAGCATCTTCATCTCTTGATTTATCTTGCTTTTCGGACGCTGACTTTGGTGGGTGTCAGTTGGATCGCAAGTCAACTTCTGGTACTTTCCAGTTTCTTGGTTCTTCTCTTGTCTCTTGGTCTTCTCGAAAGCAATCTAGAGTTGCACTTTGGACCACTGAGGCTGTGTATGTAGCTGCTGCTAGCTGCTGCTCACAGTTGGTTTGGATGATTTCCACTTTCCGAGACTTTGGGTTGTTCTTTCCTACCAGAGTGCCTCTGTTTTGTGACAACACCAGTGCAATTAGTGTAGGGAAAAACCCCTGTCTCCATTCAAAAACCAAACACATTGATGTGCGCTTTCACTTTGTTAAGGATCAATATGAGAAAGGTGTCATTGACCTTGTTCATGTTGATACCCATCATCAGTTGGCTGACATTTTCACCAAACCCCTAGATCAGTCTACATTTGAGCGTTTACGAGGGGATTTGGGTGTTGTGTATCCTTTTTAGGATACATTGAGTCAATATATCTTTTTCTTCTTTACGCTTTTCTTGCGTCTTTTTGTGTGTGTTCATATCATGCATATTCACATATCAAACTTTAAGCTTGCCTCTATTATATGATTGAACTTCTTTACTTATTCTAGCTAGTACATGCTTTTGATTACTTGTCGATGATCATGCTTTGCTTCAGTTCACATGAAATGTCTGATATATGTCATATGCATGGTTTTTATGCTTTAAAATTGAAAAATGATCACCATTGCTTCTAGTAACTAGCATGTGTATGCTGAGTGCTTTTGCTATCTGTTACATGCCTTGTAGCTAGTTCCTCACTCAGATGCAGATATGCAACTTGAACATCTATATGCTTTAACATGGAAAATGTGCTATTGTCAACGGCTCTAGATTTGATGAGTCATTGTCAACGGAAGTCATGAGGACACAAAGAGAGGAGAAGAACTGCTGTGTCTGGCCACATGTGACTCAGGTATACGAGCAGCGAGTGATTGTCGGGCAGAGGGGCCGCGAAGTCAGGCTGGCCCAATCCGGGTACATGGGCTAGGAGCAGCAGAGGATCCACTAGGCTGTTGACCAGGATTGACCCAAGTACACAGGCAGCGAGTGATTGCCGGGCTGAGAGAGCTGCAAAATCGGGCCGACCCAATCCGGGTACCTGGTGCAAAGTCGGTGGACGCTTTGTCAGTTTCAGTGCAAAACTGACAACCGCTGATCTCGGATCGGACCGTTTTGAGGTGAAGCCGTAGTCACTATGAAAGCTCCGCTTCAGGATAAGTCATCTGTAATTAGGAGTTTACTATTTTGCCTTTAGGCCCACAGTCTGTCAGTCGAGTCTGTAAAAATATCCTAAGGGCATTTTGGTCTATTCCATTTTTATTCCAACGTCTGTAAAAACCCTAAGGGTCTTTTCGTATTTTTCTAGGCTATTGGGCTGCTTATAAATAGGGCCCCAATCCCTAGGGTTAGGGCCACCCTTTTCTGAAAAAACTTTATTAATTCAATAGATTGGGTCACTTTTTGTCGTTCATTCTCCTGCTATTTCCTGCGTCTCCACCGCCACTGTTCTTCATATGATCCGCATCTCAGGAACATCAAGAAATCGTGTGATCAAGTTTTATTCCTTCTGTTTTTCTCGACTGGCATCACTATGAAGTCTTTTACGTGGTTGCTTTGTTATGTGTGTTGTTTTTTTATACATGCGTGAAATAGTTGTTGATCTGCTGAAGTTCTTCCCTGCCATCAATTTTTATTTCTCGTGAAGTATTGAACGTTTCTCGCTCATGCGTGTGTTTGATAGCCTGTGTCCTTCTCTTGGTGAGATTTTCTCCTTCAGTCGTAGGCTCCTGGTCTGCCATGTGCAAAGCTAGCTGCAGTCTTGACAGCTATTGCTATTCTAGCCTGCCGGTCTAGGCAGCTGGCACAACTTTGCACAGCAAGCGGTGTGGGTTCTATAGCACTTCTTGGCAGAAGTTTCTTGTGTGTTTCTAGGCGCCTAGCCTTGTCAGCAGCACGTCGTAGCTGCAGTGTGCTAGTTTCTAGCTCTTGTTTTTCCACGTAGCATCAGTTTTAGCAGCATAGGTTTCTTCATTGCTTCACTGTCTTGCCGGATATTTGGTTTTATTTTGCAGCAGCTTCGCATGTGGACCTCGTTGTCAGTCTCAGACGTGGGCCTCATTTGGTTAAGTTACCAGGCTTCGGAATCTCTTCTGCAGCCTTCGAAGGTTATGGGAAAGTTTTCGAAGTGTGCAGCAGTTCCATAAGCGAAGGGGTATAGCAAGCTTCAATTTTCAGAGTGTGTTGATTCAGAGTATACCAACAGACTTCGGCGGTGTTTTCGTGTGACTCCAAAACTAGTTGTGAATAGTTTCGCATGTGTTTCGTTTCTGTGCACGATTTTTGAAGACAGTAACTCGAAGTGTGAATACTTCAGAGTAGGCTTTGTTTTTCAGAGTATGACTACTTCGGAGTCTGCTGATCAACCTTCGATTTCTCTGTTGGTTTCGAAGTTAATTCTTCCCGTGTTAAGCTTCAAAGTATAACGAAGCCGAAGCATACTCCAGAAAGGCTTCGATCAGTCTTTGGTCAGACATCGACATCCACACTTGCCGCCTTCGCACGAGGACTTCGAACAGGCTCCATCAAGTACCGAACAGGAGACAAATCTTGAACAGCAAACCTCCATCTCTTGTTACGTGTACTTAAATTAAATACCTGTGATGATTTACTTTTGTGAAGCTTGACATGTCCATGTTTTCAATGCTTTGTTAATCTTCCTTCGAACACTGTGTTGGTGTCTTCTCCATTAGGACACAGGTTGTTTTTAGGCTAGATTATTTTCTTGCTTTAGATCTATTAGTTTCAGCTGGTTGTTTGTCGAGGTGCGTTGGGTCTTGGGAAAAGGCCATTCACCCCCCCTCTGGTCGCTACTTTCGGACCTACAAGCTCCTTGTAGTGGGATATGCTTATCTGCTTAGTATTTGTTATCTTTTGCATCTCTTTCCTTGCCATGTATAGTATGCTACTCTGAGTGGTGATTCTTTTATTTGGTTTTATTTGCTAAAACCTAAAAAAAGCTTGCTTATGCTGTTGCTTGGATATTATTCACTTCTGTTTATCATACAGTATTTTTAGACAATATTCAAGGCAAATACTTGATTTGTACTGTAATTGGAGTTAATCATGTTCTAGAAGCTTGCATTTACAATTCATCCTCATACCTCTCTATGCATCGTGTTGTCATCTTGATGTTTGCATTGCCAATGGGGAGAATTCATAGAGCCTGCTTTTATTTTTGCTGTTTGCCGAGAGATCTGTTGTAGCTATTGCGTTAGCTACAACAGGTTTTTGTGCGTATATGGTGTATGGAGTGAAACTCGAAGGGTTCTCGCTGGGGGATATAGGATTTATACTGGTTCAGGCCTCCTCGAAGGGATAACAGCCCTACGTCCAGTCTACAGTGGATTTGGCATAGTTCTGCCTCTACTGGATCTTAATATTACAAGGGCATGGCCCTTCTTTTATAGGTGCGCGGGCCAAAGGAAAAGACCAAATTGCCCTCTACAAGCCGTAGGCTTCATAAGGGTAAAAAGGGAAAAGGCTAGGATATTGTACATGTAGCTTTACAACTTTATAGACGTGGCAGATAAACGTCACTTCTGAAGCATACTAGGGTCGAGGTGGCCCCGGTATGGCTATACACTATAGTGAAGTTGGGATATTTCTTATGGTTTGAAGTACTTGCTGGAATCCTACATGCAGAGGTAGTTGAGGAGGGCTCCAAAGGGCACTCCGAATTGGACTCCGAAGAGCACTCCGAAATGGGCTCCGAACTGACTCTGGTAAGAGGGCTCCGAAGAAAAATGGAGGGGTCCCAGAGGTTTGACTCCGAGAGGGACCGGAGGGATCATGGAGGCTTGACTCCGGAGGGCTTCGTAGGGAGCCTGGAGGCTGGACTCCAGAGGGTTTCAGAGGGAGCCTAGAGGCTGGACTCCGGAGGGAGCCCGGAGACCAAGTCTGGCCGCTGCTTGGAATTAACTTCATTAGGAGGGAATCTGCTTCATCTTCATCCTTCAGTGGTGTTAGGCTCTGGGCTCGAGGCCTTCGGAGGCTGACGTCATTTGGCCCCTGTTCAAGGGAAAACTAATTCCTCCAACAGTAGCCCCTCAATCGCAACCCTTCGGAGCAAAGGGGTGCGCGCGCCTCGTGACAAATGACTTGGAGTAAATGTAGCTTCGGAGAAGGTAGGCCTTCGAAGCTTGGACCGAAGGCTGGCTTCGACATGCGCATGCAATAAATGCCAGTTCAGAATGACGGGGCGCCCTCGGGGAGCCTAAGCGACCCCGCAATGGTCATAAAACTGATCGTTGCAGTGCGGGGGCGCGACGGTTCGCTTTAAATTCAACTTAGGCCAACCTGTCATAGACTGCGGAGGACGGGGTAACCGGTGAAAAAACGCTTCAGTGCGGGGTCTGTGGTCATTTTTTACCACCTATAAAAAGGGGTTTACCGCACCACGGCTCTGCTGATGCTCTCATTTGCTTCCTGCTCCAAGTCACGCCCTCTTCTCTACACCTTTAGCTTCGCACGAAGCCGGCTTCGCAGCTTCTCAGTGCTCTTTGTATCTAAGCCCTACAAGATGCCGAAGAAGGCTGCGATGAAGAAAGCCTTGGCCCTAGGCGCGAGCTCGAGCTCCATCCAATCTCAGGCGGCGGTGGCGGTGGTGAACCCTGCAGCGAGGCACTTGGGGTCGAGGGACCTTCGGTCTCCGGTGGACAAGTTTGAGAAAACAGTAGAGATGAAGGCTTCAGCTTCGATGGAGGAGTCTGTCCGTAGAGTCTGCGAGGGGAGGATTTCCTAGGGGATCCAGCTCTGGGTGCCTGAGAAGTTAGAGACCATCCTGAGGCCTCGGGCTTATGAGGTTATTCTTTTTCGAAGCCTTTTTCGAAGTGCTGAAGGCATACAACTTTGAGCTCCCTCACTTGTCTCCGAACACCGTGGCGAGGCTCGCGATCATCGAATTGGCCATGAGGGCCGAAGGATGCGAGGGGCATGTGGACGTCTTCGTCGCCCTCCACGATGCGAGCGACCAGCCAAAGCAGAGTGAGGGGCCAAACTGCGTGGAGAGGGCCTTGGCCTTCGGGAGCGCCAACTACCAGCTCTAGAAGGAGTTCCAAGATGACTTCTTGAGGAGCCATGCTGAATAGCGTGGGCCTCATGGCTCCAGATGTGATGAGCCATTGTCAACGATAGTCAAAGAGGAAAGAAGAAGAAGAGATCTGCTGTTTTATGGGCCGCGTGTGACTCAGGTACACAGGCAGCGAGCGATTGTCGGGCAGAGGAGGCTGCGAAGTCGGGCTGGCCTAATCCGGGTACATGGGCCAGAAGCAGTAGAAGACCCACTGGGCTGTTGACCAGGATTGACTCAGGTACACGGGCGGTGAGCGATTGCCGGGCTGAGAGAGCTGCGGAGTCGGGCTGGCCCAATCCGGGTACCTGGTGCAAAGTCGGTGGAGGCTTTATCAGTTTCGGCGCAAAACTGACAACTGTTGATCTTGTATCCGACTGTCCAGAAGAGAAGCCGTAGTCGCTATGAAAACATAGCTTCCGGATAAGTCATCTGTATCTCTAGGCCCACAGTCAGTCAGTCATGTCTGTAAAAATACCTAAGGGCAGTAGAGTCTTTTCCTTTATTCTTGCGTCTGTAAAAACCCCAAGGGGCTGGAATATTCTACGCCATTGGGCAGCCTATAAATAGGGCCCCAATCCCTATGGTTGGACTACCCTTTTGGCTGAAATCAATACTACTCCTTTGGGTCATTTTGTCTCTTGCACTCTCTCTCTCCTTTCCTGCTTGTGTGCGCCGCCAGGTTTTGTTTGGTGTTTTGGTTCATTATTGCATCCCTTGATTTTATTCGTTCCTGTAGGATTCCATTTCATGTTCGTGTGTGGATGTGTGCATTAACTTCTCTGAATCAGAAGCTTCGGTTTGGTGTGTGCTGTTGATTTTATCCTGGAGAAGGTGCTTCTGTTGCGTGTGTTCTTCACGCAACTAGTACTAGTCCTTGCTGTTGCAAGTAGTACTACTACACTGTAGCAACAGTACAATAGTACTCAGGCTTTGCTTTTTCTGCGTAGCTTTTTGATCGAAGCAGACAAGACTGAATACCTTTTCTGGCTGTTTTCTACCGAAGCCCCTTCTCTGTTCGAAGTCCCTCAGCTCCATGAGGTAGGCTTCGATCTAACATCTTCGAAGGCTTCGCTTGAACTTCGGCTTCATTTTTGTGCTGTGTCTCTAGCTTCGCATAACACTTTGCACTCTGTCAGCTTCACATACTTCGATAGTCTTTGCGAAGGTGTTCTCAGTCACGAGCTGTTCGAAGTTGATACTTCGTCAGGCTTCGCTTCTCTTTTCAAATGTCGTTTTTTCGAAGGTAGAGTGTAGGCTTCGAATTTGGTTTCTCTGTCGTGTGACAGGCTTCACTTCTTTGTTCGAAGGTTGTCCGTCTGTGTGTTGCGTTCGAAGTATTCTGTTCGAAGGATAGGCTTCGAAGCAATCGGTTCGAAGCTAGCTTCGATACTTCCGTACTTCGCTTCGAAGCATACTTCGCTCCCGGCCACTTCGAATTAGGCTAGACCAAAACATACCTTCGGCATTTTCACAACAGCCTTCGGCAGGCTTCGCAACTAACCACCGAAGCAGACCTCGACGGGCGAAGCAGGCTTCGCCAAGTTCCAAACAGGAGACAAATCTGAACAGTAACTTCTCATCTCACTTTATATATATTTAGATCATTTCATTGAGAAGTTTGGCCTGACATGTCTAGTATACTTTGTTTATCTGCCTAGTTGCACTGCTTTGGTAGTTCTCTGTTTAACATCAGTTGATTCTAGGCTAGATACCTTTAGACTTAGGCTATCTGTTCATTTTCTGTTGATTAGTCTTTTGAGGTGCGTTGGGTGTTGGGAACAGGCCATTTATTCGAAAGAATTTTTAAGGCACCCATTCACCCCCCCCTCTAGTCGCTACTTTCGGTCCTACAAGTGGTATCAGAGCGAGGTTAGGGTTTTTCCATACCTTAATCGGTTCTAAACCGCAGTAGTGACCATGACGTCTCCTGGCAAGGTCCCGTCCTTGGAAGCCTATGGCTATAACTATTGGAAGACTCGCATGCGAGCCTATCTTATGAGCCAGGGTTCAGACATTTGAGACATTTGCGTTCACACCACATTTGTCATATTGCCAGTAGCTGAGCATGGTACTGCTGGTATCATTGCTCAGCATCTGAGCAACAGTAAGGCTGTGAACATTTTTTTCTCTGGTTTAGATCCCACTGAGTTTGAGCGTGTGAGCCATCTCTCCACTGCGAGAGAGATCTGGGCTACCCTCAAGGCACACCATGAGGGAACAGCACAGGTCAAGGCTCGGCTCTATCAGACCTACCGGCGTGAATATGAGAATTTCACACAGAAGCTGGGTGAATCTGTTGAGGCTTTGTTTGGTCGTTTTCAGTCGATCATAAACAAGCTTCGGGACAACAAGGCTGAGGGTGCTCAGTTAGTCTCAGATCATGAGCAGGCGCTCAAGGTTCTCCATACCTTGTACCCAAAGATATGGGAGATCAAGGTATCCTCTATCATTGAGAGCACTTCTTACGATACCTTGACCATTTCTGAGTTGTTTAGCAAGCTAAAGGCCACTGAGGTAGATATCCAGCTGAGATCAAATCTCACTGGTTCTGGATCAAAATCTCTGGCCCTTGCTACACCTTCTGTTGATCCCTCTGCTGTGAGTTGTGCCGGGTTCTCCTTGATGTCTATCACTGAGGACCAACTCGAGTTGTTGGGAGATGATGATTTGTGTCTCTTTAACAACTGGGTGCGTCGTGTCTATGACAAGAGAATGTTCAAAAGACACGGCAAAAAATCCGGATGCTTTGAGTGTGGTGATCCAGGACACTTCATCGCCGACTGCCCCAAGCACAATGGTCACAAGAAGGGCACCGGTGGTGGCTTCCATGACTCCGGCAAGCACGAGAGCTCATCCTTCAACAAGGGCATGCCGAAGACCAGATTCTTCAAGAATGCCCTGAAGGACTACCGGCGAGAGAACAAGAAGTGCGACAAGGCCTTCTTCGTCGAAATGGAAAAGAGCTACTCCAAGCGGTCCACGTCTTCTTCCTCTTCATCGAGCTCAAGCGATGAGGAGATCGCCATCAGGAAGGGGAAGGACAAGGACGATCCGGCGGGTCTCTGCTTCATGGCTTTCGGAGACAAGCCGAAGAGCCGCTCACACCAGCACCGAAGATCCCGCAAGAGCTTCTGTTCAATGGCTCTTGGGGATAAGGAAGAAAAGAGCTCCTCTGATGACTCCGACGACGACAACAAAAAGGTATCATCTTATGAGCGTGAAATTGTTGATTTACTTGAGAGCAATCGTCAGGAGTTAATGTATCGGGAGAAACTGCTTAGGGGGGCTAAGAAAAGGATAGACGAATTAGAGAGTGAGCTTGCCGTGGCCAACGACAGAATTGAGAGTCTATCTTCTTCCCCTTGCTTGGTGATAGCAGTGAGTGCCCGAAGTGTGATGTGCTTCTGTGTGACCTGTCGACTCTGAAGTCCAGGTACACAGAAAGGGTTGATGAGAGGGACGCTTTGGCCACCGAGCTTGAAAGCGCTCAGCTGGAGCTGAAAGATGCTCAAGCCACTGTCGTCGCACCCTGTGTTGATTGCCCATCTCATCTAGCTGCCTTAGCTGAGCTGAAATCCAAGGGTGATGAACATTTGGGTGATTTGGAGAGGTTGAGAGCTGAGCTTGCGCAGACTAGGCTAGAGCTTGAGACATTGTCAGTTCCACCCACTGTCTCTGAGAACTGCCTGTCTCTTAGACTTGAGTTGATCAAGCTAAAAGCCGAGAAGTCTATCCATGTAGAAAGTGAGTGTGAGACCTGCTTGTCTCAGGTGGAGGTTCTAGCTTCCTTGAGAGAGGAGCTAGCTGATTCTCAGAATGAGAACTTTTACCTCCGTTCTATCCTGTGTTGGATCAGTGCCAGAGAGCCACAGCTCGGCATGATGATCCAGCAGTTCAAGAGGCAGGATGGGTTTGGGGTAGGTTACACCTACACCAAGGCTGACTTTGGGAGTGCCATTAGCCGGGCAGTGGAGTGGAGTAAAATGACTCCTGAGCAGAGATACCCCAAGAATCACTCCACTGAGTCTTCCCAGGCTTGTCAGCCCAAGGATGGAGTAATTCATGAACCACCCAAAGCTCCACCCAAGAAGCCTATCTGGGTTCCAAAGCCCAAACACCTCCACTCTTCTCTAGACTATCTTCCTGGACCTTCTCAACCCAAGAAGACTACACCTAACACCACCAAGCCCAAACATCCCAAGCCTCAACCACATCCCAAGAAGCCCACCTATCATTGTGAGTACTATCAGAGAGACGGGCATCTTACGGAGTTTTTCTTTAGGAGGAAGCGGGTTAAGAGAGCAGAGAGAGCTCGTGGTGATCAGGAGAAGTTCTACCAACAGGGTGGTGGACTGCGTGTTCCTCGACGCGGGGAGAGGCTGGAGGCCAGGCCACGTCGTGTAGGTGGTGGTAGAGGAGACAACCTTCTTGCCCATGCTCCAGTTGGTGGTGTCCGTTCCGGCAGAGTTCCAGGCCATGTTGGTTACGGTCCTGGACCTCGTGGCCGCAGGTTTAGGCAGAACAGAGGACCACGCTGTGTGCTGCGTTTTGGTCCAAACTCTCATGATGATTTCTCCTTTCCGTCTTTTGAGCAGATGGCTTGACACTGGTTTAGCGTTTTTGCTAAACCTGGTGCCGGACCATTTGCTCCCACTTACAGCCACTGATTGTGCAGGATCGGGGACTGAAGGACGTTTGGATTATGGACTCAGGATGCTCTCGCCACATGACGGGACATCGCAGATGGTTCTCCAGTCTCACTCCCTCGAGCTCCAAAGAGTACATCACATTCGGGAACAGTGGTCATGGGAAGGTAAGTGGCATAGGTTCTATTCGCATTTCAGATCATTTCTCTTTGAAGAATGTTGCTTTGGTTAAGAATTTGAACTTCAATTTGATTTCTATTTCGCAACTTCTTGAGGATGGTTTGGAAGTGTGTTTTAAGAAGGGCAGTTCTTCTGTATTTGATTCTAGAGGATCTTTGATTTGCTAGATTTACCATTCGGTAAAGTTTTTCGAATTGACTTCTCTAGTTCGTTTGGCCCTTTTCGCTGTTTGATTGCTGGATCCTCCTTTGAGCTCTGGAAGTGGCATAGGATGTTAGGTCATTTGAGTTTTGATCTGCTAATCAGGTTGAGCTCTATGGACCTCATCCGAGGATTGCCCTAGCTTAAGATGGAAAAGGATCTAGTTTGTCATCGCTGTCGTCATGGGAAAATGGTTGCCGCTTCTCACTCAACTGTGACTCAGGTGATGACTTCGTATCCGGGCGAGCTTCTACACTTGGACACTGTTGGTCCAGCTCGGGTACGTTCAGTCGGTGGGAAGTGGTACGCACTTGTGATTGTTGACGACTTTTCTCGATTCTCGTTGGTTTTCTTTTTGGAGTCTAAGGATGAAACATTTCAGGTTGTTCATGACCTGATTTTGAAGCTGAAGAATGAGAACAATGGTCGGATGCGAGTAATTCGCTCTAACAACGGCTCTGAGTTCAAGAACTCTCAGTTCGTCAGCTTCTGTAGTGATCAGGGTCTGGACCATCAGTTTTCTTCTCCTTACACTCCCCCACAGGACGGCGTTGTGGAATGAAAGAACCGCACGCTAGTTGAGATGGCCAGGACGATGCTCGATGAGCACAGGACTCCTAGGCGCTTTTGGGCTGAAGCCATGAACACGGCTTGCTATCTGGCCAACCGCATTTTTCTTCGAGCTTACTTAGGTAAGACTTCGTATGAGTTGCGGTTTGGCAGACAGCCCAAGGTGAGTCACTTGCGAGCGTTTGGCTGCAAGTGCTTTGTGCTCAAGAAGGGAGGGCATTTGGACAAGTTTGAGTCTCGTTGCTGGGATGGTGTTTTTCTTGGTTATGCTTTGCATTCTCGAGGTTTCCATGTTTTGAAACTCAAAACCCAGCAGCTTGTCGAGACTTGCGAAGTTTCATTTGATGAGTCCTTGCCTTCTTTAACTCCTTCTTTTGAGCCTTCTGGTGATGATGAGCTCGGAGAGTCCATCTTCGAGGAAGATGAGGATACTCCAGCTGCTGATGAGGGTGGGCCTTCTGCACCCCCTACAGAGCCCACACCTTCTGAGACTTCGACTGAGGATGAGGGTGGACCTCTGATCACTTCTTCCACTACGATCGAGCCCCCTTAGTCGAGTCCAGAGGTGCCAGCTGTTGACTCCGGTGAGGTGACTTCAGATCACCAGGGAACCCGAGCAGTTCAGCGTGACCATCCCTTAGAGCTCATCATAGGTGATTTGACTGAGAGAACTTTGCGTTCTTCTACCTCTCTTGCTGTGTTTGCTGAATCTGCTTTTGTTGCATCTTTTGAGCCCAGAGATGTTTCTCATGCTCTTTCTGATTCTAATTGGATTAATGCTATGCAAGAAGAGCTTGAGAACTTTGTCCGCAATCGGGTTTGGACACTAGTTGAGCCGCCACCAGGATGCAACCCCATGGGCACCAAGTGGGTATTCAAGAACAAACAAGGCGAAGATGGGGTTGTGGTGCGCAACAAAGCTCGACTAGTTGCCCAGGGTTTTTGCTAGAAGGAAGGTATTGACTTTGAAGAAACCTTCGCTCCTGTTGCCCGTCTTGAGTCCATTCGTATTCTTCTAGCTTTTGCCGTTTCGAAGGGTTTTAAGCTTTTTCAAATGGATGTCAAGAGTGCTTTTCTGAACGGGTACATAGAAGAGGAGGTTTATGTTAGGCAACCCCCCGTTTTTGAGAACCCTAAGTTTCCTCGACATGTTTTTAAATTGCAAAAAGCTTTATACGGGTTGAAGCAAGCCCCCAGGGCTTGGTATGACCGGTTGAAGCAATTTTTGTTGGGGAAAGGCTTTGTGATGGGTTCGGTGGATAAAACTCTTTTCTTGCTCAGAGATGCTTCAGATTTCTTAGTCGCTCAGATTTATGTGGACGATATTATCTTTGGCGGTACTACTGATTCTCTTGTGTCCAAGTTTTCTGAGCAGATGCACAGCGAGTTTGAGATGAGCCTCATGGGTGAGCTCAAGTACTTCTTAGGGCTCCAGATCAAGCAGACCAAGGACGGCACCTTCATCCACCAAGGTAAGTACACTCGCGACATGCTTAAGAAATTTGACTTTGGTGGTGAATTGAAGCCGCAGATGACCCCGATGGGCACATCTGGGGTCTGGACAAGGACTAGAGCGGCGTCAAGGTCAACGAGAGGGAGTTTCGAGGGATGATCGGTTCACTGTTGTACTTGACGGCAACCAGACCGGACATTCAGTTCGCCGTGGGACTTTGCGCGCGTTTTCAGTCTTCACCATGCACGTCTCACCGGTAGGCTGTCAAGCGCATCTTCAGGTATCTCACTTATGCGCCCGATCTTGGTCTTTTCTATTCAGCATCATCTTCTCTCGATTTATCTGGCTTTTCGGATGCCGACTTTGGTGGGTGCCGGTTGGATCGCAAGTCGACTTCCTGTACTTGCTAGTTTCTTGGTTCTTCTCTTGTCTCTTGATCTTCTCGAAAGCAATCTAGAGTTGCTCTTTCAACCACAGAGGCTGAGTACGTAGCTGCTGCTAGCTGCTGCTCATAGTTGGTTTGGATGATTTCCACTCTGCGAGATTTTGGGTTCTTCTTTCCTACCAGGGTTCCATTGTTTTGTGACATCACAAGTGCTATTAGTGTAGGGAAAACCCGTGTCTCCATTAAAAACCAAACATATTGATGTGCGCTTTCACTTTTTGTGGGATCAATATGAGAAAGGTGTCATTGACCTTGTTCATGTTGATACCCATCATCAGTTGGCTGATATTTTCACCAAACCCCTAGATCAGTCTACTTTTGAGCGTTTGCGAGGGTATTTGGGTGTTGTGTATCCTTTCTAGGATATTTTGCGTCAGTTTTCTTTCTTCTTTACTCTTTTCTTGAGTCTTTTTGTGTGTGTTCATATCTTACATATTCACATATCACACTTTAGAGCTGCTTCTGTTATATGATTGAACTGCTTTACTTATTCTAGCTGGTACATGCTTTTGATTACTTGTCAATGATCATGTCTTGTCTCAGTTCGCTTGATAAGTCTGATATCTGTCATATGCATGGCTTTTATGCTTTAAAATTGAAAAATGATCACCATTGCTTCTGGTAACTAGCATGTGTAGGCTGAATGTTCTTGCTATCTGTTACATGCCTTGTAGCTAGTTCCTGACTTATATGCAAATATGCAACTTGGACATCTGTATGCTTTAATCATTGAAATGTGCTATTAAAATGATGACAAATCGAGAAAAATGAAAATTCCATGCCTCTTTTATGCATAACTTGCAAAGATCCAGGTGGGTTTGCTTTGTCGCAGTACATTTGTTCTTGACTGCATACCATAGCACTTTGTTATGAAACAGGACAGTGTAGTGTATGCCAAGACCAATGTCTTAAGCTTCTGATGGTCCAGCTCTTGCCTAAGCTTGACTTGGTCGGTCAGCATAAGGTTTGACACGCAAATAACCCCTGGCATAAATGAAAAAGAAAAAAAAACTGAAAATTGAAATGATAACAAGTTTGCTGAAGCACTTTGTTTTTGGACAATGCTTATCTTGGTAGATATCAGTTAGCTTTTGCATCTCATGCTTTACCTTGCTTGTTTACTGGAAAATGTGGTGATGCTTTTGTTTGCAAAAACTGAAAAATGCGTGCTAATGATTTTCCTTAGATATCATTTGTTGCACTGATCATGCCATGTGTCTTAGACAGTATGTCTTTCGCTATACTTGTTAGATGTTGTAATTGCAGTCAATCATATTTGAGAAGCATGCTTTCTACACTCCACATGCACTTCAGTTGAATTTACTGCATATTTTGAGGGGGAGTTGCATTTCAGGGGAGTCTGTGTCTCTTTTAAGTGCTTGATGAGTTCACTTGTCAACAAGGGGGAGAAAACTTGGGATCAGAGTTTAAGGGGGAGTTTTTGCCTCGCTTGCTCTTAGTCTGTTGATATCCTTGTTGTTCTGAAATCGCACTCATTTTGAGCTTTTATGTTTTGGTTAACCATAATGACCACTTCGTGCTTTTGTTTGGCTTTCGGTCATTAGGGTTAAACTTTTACCTTATTTTCTTCTTCTTTGTTTTTCTTGTGTTTTGTTTTTCGTGTTTCCACATGTGTTCGCAAGTTCTGAAGAGCTAAAGAGTTGAAGTGTTGACAATGCACTCATCAAGGGGGAGATTGAGGAGCCATGGTGAATAGCGTGGGCCTCATGGCTCTAGATGTGATGAGCCATTGTCAACGATAGTCAAAGAGACAGAAGAAGAAGAGATCTGCTGTTTTATGGGCCACGTGTGACTCAGGTACACGGGCAGCGAGCGACTGTCGGGCAGAGGAGGCTGCGAAGTCGGGCTGGCCTAATCCGGGTACATGGGCCAGAAGCAGTAGAAGACCCACTGGGTTGTTGACCAGGATTGACTCAGGTACACGGGCGGTGAGTGATTGCCGGGCTGAGAGAGCTGCGGAGTCGGGCCGGCCCAATCCAGGTACCTCGTGCAAAGTCGGTGGAGGCTTTGTCAGTTTCGGCGCAAAACTGACAACCGTTGATCTTGTATCCGATTGTCCAGAGAGAAGCCGTAGTCGCTACGAAAACTTTGCTTCCAGATAAGTCATCTGTATATCTAGGCCCATAGTCAGTCAGTCGTGTCTGTAAAAATACCTAAGGTCAGTAGAGTCTTTTCCTTTATTCTTGCGTCTGTAAAAACCCTAAGGGGCTGGTGGAATATTCTAGGCCATTGGGCAGCCTATAAATAGGGCCCCAATCCCTAGGGTTGGACTACCCTTTTGGCTGAAATCAATACTACTCCTTTGGGTCATTTTGTCTCTTGCACTCTCTCTCTCCTTTCCTGCTTGTGTGCGCTGCCAGGTTCTGTTTGGTGTTTTTGGTTCATTATTGCATCCCTTGATTTTATTCGTTCCCTTAGGATTCCATTTCCTGTTCGTGTGTGGATGTGTGCTTTAACTTCTCTGAATCAGAAGCTTCGGTTTAGTGTGTGCTGTTGATTTTATCCTGGAGAAGGTGCTTCTGTTGCGTGTGTTCTTCACGCAACTAGTACTAGTCCTTGCTGTTGCAAGTAGTACTACTACACTGTAGCAACAGTACAATAGTACTCAGGCTTTGCTTTTTCTGCGTAGCTTTTTGATCGAAGCAGACAAGACTGAATACCTTTTCTGGCTGTTTTCTACCGAAGCCCCTTCTCTGTTCGAAGTCCCACAGCTCCGTGAGGTAGGCTTCGATCTAACATCTTCGAAGGCTTCGCTTGAACATCGACTTCAGTTTTGTGCTGTGTCTCTAGCTTCGCAGAACACTTTGCACTCTGTCAGCTTCACATACTTCGATAGTCTTTGCGAAGGTGTTCTCAGTCACGAGCTGTTCGAAGTTGATACTTCGTCAGGCTTCGGAGTTAGCTTCGAAGCTTATCTCACTGATAGACTTCGTTTTGGTTTCTCTGTCACGTGTCAGCTTCGCTTCTCTTTTCGAAGGTCTCTTTTTCAAAGGTAGAGTGTAGGCTTCGAATTTGGTTTCTCTGTCGTGTGACAGGCTTCGCTTCTTTGTTCGAAGGTTGTCCATCTGTGCGATGCGTTCAAAGTATTCTGTTCGAAGGATAGGCTTCGAAGCACTCGGTTCGAAGCTAGCTTCGATACTTCCGTACTTCGCTTCGAAGCATACTTCGCTCCCGGCCACTTCGAACTAGGCTAGACCAAAACATACCTTAGGCATTTTCACAACAGCCTTCGGCAGGCTTCGCAACTAACCACCGAAGCAGAGCTCGACGGGTGAAGCAGGCTTTGCCAAGTTCCAAACAGGAGACAAATCTGAACAGTAACTTCTCATCTCACTTTATATATATTTAGATCATTTCATTGAGAAGTTTGGCCTGACATGTCTAGTATACTTTGTTTATCTGCCTAGTTGCACTGCTTTGGTAGTTCTCTGTTTAACATCAGTTGATTCTAGGCTAGATACCTTTAGACTTAGGCTATCTGTTCATTTTTTGTTGATTAGTCTTTTGAGGTGTGTTGGGTGTTGGGAACAGGCCATTTATTCGAAAGAATTTTTAAGGCGCCCATTCACCCCCCTCTGGTCACTACTTTCAGTCCTACACTTCTCGGCGAGGGTAGTAAACAATAAGTGGTACTCAAAGTGGGACCAAGAATGGTTTTACGCTTCGGTGGGCGCGGACTCCCCCCTTCAGAGTACCAACGCACTCATCTCCTAATGACACGAAGGCGTGGTGAAGGCAAGCCTCGAAGTCCTTCGGTCGAGGATCCTGCTTCTATGGAGGTTGGCTTCAAGAATGAGCATGAGGGACTTAGCCGATGAGTTCATCACCCTTCGACTCAACCCCCTCGCGCTTTCTTGGCTGGAGAACCTGTTCCAACCTTCAGGCTCGGAGGGCACAAGCGAGGTGTCGGTGGAGCGCCTTGGTAATACTTCGAAATTCTTTATCTTCATACTTTGCAGAATTAACTTGTGTTGACTTGAAATCTGGATTAAGCTGTTCGCGATGTGTGGCCTCCGAAAGAGTCAATTTTGGCCGCAGAGCTTGTTGTTGGGGCTCCGACGCCTGAGGAGCAAGCTCAAAGACTGGCTTTGGTGGGTTCTTGGGAGCACTAGAACCGAGTGTGGACTTGGTTCGGCGTCGAAGGGGTCCAGGCGCTTCCAGACTTCGCCAGCTCAACACCTTCGGCGAGCGGCTCCAAATGGAAAAGGATGGATGACGAGGAACCTGAAGCCTCAAGGGTTCACTCGGAGGCCTTGGTGGATGATGCCCTTACTATGACAGAGCATGCGGCCGAAGACCTCGAGGTCGAAGTGGAGGTAGCATATGCTCTGGTGGCAACAACCAAAGTGGCGGCGCTAGAGACTATGGCGGTGACCCCTTCGAGCGCAGGAGTTGGAGCTCAATCCGCACAGCGAAGGGACTAGGGAGCGCACATCGCTCCTGCCTCCTTCGAGGACATCTCCTCAGATGAAGGTAAACACTTGATCACCCTTCTCTTTACATTCATGTATATTGACTTATCATCCTGTTCAAATGCTGGTGGCGGCACGAGGCCCATCGTGTCGAGGCCTGAGGGGACTTCCGAAAGCAGTGGGAGCAGCAGTAGTAGTAGCAGCAGTAGCTCGGAGTCTGAGAGCACTTCGTCCAAAGAGGACGAGGGGGACAACCGCGGCGAAGGAGTCCTTCAGGACCAGGCCGAAGAGCTCGTCAAAGTAGTGGACCGAAGCCTAGTTCCGTCGGAACCTATGCTGTAGGAGCTCATGATGGAGATGGTCCGGCCTCTGCTTCCGAGGGGGCCCGTGATGGAGGCAGCTATCCACTCGTTCCATAAAGGCTTCGTTGCTATAAGGGAAGGGGGATTGGTGGCACAGCTTAACCGCTCAAAGCCCCATCAACCTCTTCACAAATGCCCACTAACCCATCATCTAGGTGAGCGAAGCTTCACACGATCTTCAAGTTATACTTGCTTTTTTACTCAACACTTAGGATTTTCTTGAATCTTTTCAGGCCTTCGCGCTGAATGTCACAGCATCAGCCTCCGTGAATCATCTGATCACTCTTCTCGTAGAGGAGAGGGACACCCTTCAACGCCAGGCTTTAGAGGAATCCAAGAGGCGAAGGCAGGCCGAAGTAGCAGCTGAAGCGGCAAGGTATGAGGCAGTCAAGGTGAGAGAAGCCTTGGCCTCAGAGACAGAAAGACTTCGAGAGGCACTTCGGGCTTTGGGAGAGACCAGGGTGTAACATCCCAAGATTTAAAAATAAATAAATAAAAGAAATATATTATTCAAAGAATTTCTGGAATTATTGATTTAAGAAAATCCTAAAAGAACCTTATTAAAGCCAAATAGGGAGAAATATTTAGAATTTGAACTTGGAAAATTTATGATATAATCTAGAGGCCAAGACATAATTTTGGGAATTTTTACAAATTTTTATCAATAGTGATTCAACCCGTAAACAAATAAATGAATTACTGGAATTATTTTAAATCAGAAAAGCATTTAAATCTTTAATGGGCCTCAACCTCGAATCTGCCTCCAGCCCAACCCAGCCCAGCGCTCGCGTCGCTGACAGGTGGGACCAACCTGTTGGTGCCACCTCCCGCCTCTCTCTCCCACCCGCGCCCCGCCTCGGCCCCACCCACCAGCCTCACCAGCATGGCCATCTCCCTCTGACCGCTCGGCCCCGCCTGTCGGCGCTCTCTTTTCCGCCTGCCCGCTGACAGGTGGAGCCCACCTGTCAGTTTCATCTTCTTCGTTGGAAGGGTTCCCCCCTTCCTTATCCGGTGATCCCCTTCCAATTTCTCGCCATCGGCCGCCCGTGTTCGCCCGGATTCACCCCGGATCACCTTCCTCGAGCACTACCGCCCTCTTTCCATCTATAGCCCACGCGTTTTCGTGCTTAAGGAAGCTAGCCCGTACCTTTGGAAGCCTCGACGGAGAAATTAGGAAACCAACTCAGGTTTCCTCGTTAAAGCCTTCCATCCTCACCGCCGGCGACCCCTATTTATACCCCTCATCTCACCGCACTCCGCCCACACCCCTAACGCCCTAGCCGACGCAATCCAGAGTGCCGCCACACTTTTCATAGCTTTCTCCCCTGCTTCGCTTCCGACCGCCACTCGCTGCCACCTCAGGCCCCCTTTGGCCGCACCACCGCCACCATCGTGACTGCCGGAACACACCAGACCTCAGCCACACCTCCATTGGCCGAGAAGACCGTCGGATCATCGTCGCCGACGAGCACCCGATGAACCTTCGTCATCTACCCTCACCGCCGGTCGCCGTCAGTCGCCCGCCATCGCCCTCTCCAGTACGATCGCACTCCCCTCACTCCCCTCTTTCTGTTCCCGCCAAGAGCTAAGCCCCTAGGCCCTCGCCGTCGCCGTCTCCGCCGCACCAGAGCCCGCCGGAGCCGGAGACGAAGGGGGCTAAGTACCCCTTACGCACATGCCATGCAGGATGAAGTCCTGGCCGCCCGATCACGATCGAAGGGCTAAGATTAAATCCCTTCGAGATTTAATTTGGGCCCTTGATCTGGTCAAAGGGGTACAGGGCCATCTCAGTTGTCCACATCATACCGGTTCGCGAGATCTAATTGTGGCCGTCCATTTTCACTTAACGCCTCTCTCCTTAAGCCTGACCGCTGGATCCAGATCCAACGACTCTGGTTGATCCGGTTCATGCACACAGTAACCCAGTCCACCATGGGCCTGGCTCACCGTGGACTAAATACTATTTTCTGTTTAAACAAAATTTCAAAAAATGATTTAAACTTCCAAAATTCATAACTTGCTCATTTTAACTCCAAATTTCACCATTCAAATTTTATTAAATTCAGCATTTTATTCTCTACATATTAATGCCATAAAAATAGTATGTTACTTTAGCACAAAATAATCTTATTAATTAAATAAATAAAAACCCCTTAGGGATAAATTGATAATTCATGAAATAAATTAGGAAAAACCCCAAAACTTTAACCTTTAATATTATTCAATATAACTTCAGTATAATAAAGCTCAATTCACATATTTAAATCATAAAACTTGTATGTTTATTTTTTGTGATGCTTTGATTGTTTATTGAATGTTTTATTTACTTTTTCCGTATCGAGAAGACTACGAGTTCGTTGAGGAGCCGGAGTTCTATCCTGAGGTTCCACCTTCCCCATTCGCTGATCAAGGCAAGTCACAACCCCCATTTTGATCATCATTGAGCCCATGTTTTAATAAAGTATCGCTATAACACATAGGATAATATTGCATTAGTCAAATATCAAGCCCTACATTATATTTATTAGATCCCCGTCCTTGTGTGCAAACCCAAGCCATGCTTATTGAGCCAACACCCCTTGTCACTCTACAAATATTATATTAGCTAGTGTCCAATGTATTGACACAAATGCTATAGGATAAAAAGAATGAGTCGTAGATAGTTGGAATCTGTTATATGAATTTCCCCGTTATTCTTGTCTCTGGACTCTGTTGGAGTTGGCTAAGTTATAAGTATGGTGGGTTCCGGGTGCAAACTAGGGCATTGGTTGGTCGCACCCGGGGCACTATAAGGACCGGTCTACGAGATCTGTTGCAAAGCATTTCCGTACCAACCACAAGTCTAATGTTTAAATCCTAACTGAAAGTATGGAACAATCTGACTCGATGCACCATAGTGGAGGGGCAAGGGGCAACCTGCGGGTGACTTGTACCGACGTGGCTCAAGGGGGGTATGGTGAGGCTCGACGCGTCGGGACACCATATGAAACCCATAAGAGGGTGTTGTCGTGTCGAGGAGGACCATATGGAAGGTTTTTGCATGAGTTCCCATGGTATAGGTCATCTCGTTACACTTTGGTGTGAGTGATGAGTGCGTGCCTTGTGGGTACAGTGGTACATCTCTGATCAGAGTATTTAATCTTTTTGAAAAGCCGAGCCCACGATCAAGGGCGGGTTGTGTGACTACTCACAGTTAGTTTACTATTGTTTGAATGGTTGAGTTATTCATGGCATGTAAGGACTGTTGAGCGAGGTGGGGCTGACTGTACCCCTCGAGTTAGAAGATGATGATGCATACACATGTTTACATTTCAGTACTAATAACTTGCTCACATTTAAATAATTTACAATTATGCTTTTCCGCAAAGTTAGCCACTATCTCCCTTGTTATTACTCTGCATAATATTTGCATTCGGTGGCTTGCTGAGTACGTTTGTACTCACCCCCATTGACTTACACCACCAGAGCCCGTCTACTACGAGGAGGATGAAGGTCTAGAGTAGCGACCCAGTCAAGGCGAGACTGGAAGGAGGTGTTCATATAGGACCCTTTGATTCATTAGTTTCTCTTCATCTTTATTCACTTTTGTACTAATATGGTCTATGAACCATGAATGATTGCTCGTATTTGTACGTGGTCGGATGATGAACATCTTGGTTTATTGATTTTCTATGGAATTTCAATAACGGTCCTGATTTATTAAATTGGGGCGTGACAAGATGGTATCAGAGCCGACTTGACTGTAGGAAGCCGAACAGACCTGACCCTAGGACTTATATTAGCCATATTTTCTTACAAAATTACCTCACCTCTCATCTTCTGAAATTTTCACGAAAATTTTCTCTATTTTGTAGATGCCAGTCCATACCATGAGTGGGACTCTTCGCGACGAGGCCGGATTCATCCGCGAGCGTCGTATGCTCGTCGACTTCCTTGGATTCGTCCATGAGCCTGCGTTCCACGAGATCTTTCCTGATGCGAGCGAGAGTTATTGCGAGGTCACAGTTGTCATCCGCTCTTCGTCCACGCAGCCTCCCTTCTACACCCATGGAGTTGGAGGACCTTCGTTCGTGGTGGCCAGCCAACGCGCTGCACTCCAGGCCCTCGCAGAGCTTCGACTGGTTTACGAGTGCCACCTCCGCGACACAGTCTACTGCTTCATGCCCATGCGCACGCCAGGGAGTCACCGTAGCATCTACATCAGCCCCCTCACTCAGAGCAACTCCGCCATCGCCCGCACCATGAGACTTTTTGAGGCCATGGACAACCTCCACACAGAGGCCGTTCTCGACACAGATAGACAACACAACACCATAGACTTCTACCGCCATACCTCGGAGAATCTGAACCGCGAGAATGCTGACCTTCGTCGATAGGTCGAGCAGAACCCTCAGTTGACCATCGAGGTAGAGGAGTAGAGGCGTCAGAACGAACTTCTACGCTAGGGCGCTCTCGACACCACCCAGCTTCGCCATTAGCTTAAGGAGTTGAAGAAGGATCTCGAGGAGGTCGCACCCCTTCCGCCCCGCAAGCGGAAATCACTTCGGATCCCCATAGTGAGGCCCAAGAGGATCTCTCGTAGTTCACGTCCCGCCGGACCCTCCAGCTCCACCACCCCGACCGTCTCCGCTGAGCCCGTGGTCGAGCCGTCCCCTGAGGTACCTTAGACGTAGACTTTACGATTGATTGTGTTGGAACAATTGCGTTAGTTCCAGCAGGTTTTTCTGTGGTGGAGTATGATGTGGATAATGAACCTCGATGGGTTCTCACAGGGAGAGTTAGGGTTTATACTGGTTCGGGCCTCCCCTAGGGGATAATAACCCTACGTCCAGTTTGTAGTGGATTTGGCATGGTGTGCCTTGATGTGGAGAGGATAACTCCAGGGTCTCATGGCCCCCTGGAGCATGTGTCTGTTACAAGGGCTTGGCCCTGCTTTTATAGGCACGCAGGCCAGAGGAAAAGACTGGAATGCCCCCCTATGAACCCTTGGTTCATAAGGGCAAAGAGGGGAAAAGGAGCTTAGCTACGGTACAAAAGGCGCCAGACAACTTTACAGCTTCACTGGCGTGTCAGGCTGCGCCAGGCTTTGACCAGCTAAACGACACTCCAGGGGCGGGGGCCCCCGGTATGGACTTGGCTCCGGAGGGCGGCCTCCGGACCTGGCTCCGGAGGGCGGCCTCCGGGCTTGGCTCCTGGAGGATGGCCTCCGGACTGGACTCCGAAGGGTGGTCTCCGGACTTGGCTTCCGGAGGGTGGCCTCCGGACTTGGCTTCCGGAGGGTGGCCTCCGGACTTGGCTCTCGGAGGGTGGCCTCCGGACTTGGCTCTCGGAGGGTGGCCTCCGGACTTGGCTCTCGGAGGGTGGCCTCCGGACTTGGCTCCGAAGGGTGGCCTCCGGACTTGGCTTCCGGAGGGTGGCCTCCGGACTTGGCTCTCGGAGGGTGGCCACCGGACTTGGCTCTCGGAGGGTGGCCTCCGGACTTGTAAACAATACTTAGGGAGAAAGCAGGCTCCGACAGTACCTGACTCTGGGCCGGAGGCTGTCGGAGGCTGACGTCATTTGGCCTCTGTTTAAGGGAAGCATATTTCCCCAACAGTAGCCCCTCGCGTGTAGGCCTTCGGAACGAAGGGGTGCACGCGCCCTTAGGGCAAATGACCTGAAAACACTTCGGAGGAAACACACCTCCGGAGCCAGGACCGAAGGAGACCTCGATTCCTGGGGGTAATAAATGCTCGTGCCAGAGCGGCCTCGGGGAGCCCGAACGGCTCCGCAACGGTCAGAAAAGTTACCGTTACCTTGCTTGGGCCTGATTTGCTTTCGCCGGAGGCCCATCTGGCGGCGGGCCCGGCCCGTGACGGTTGGAATTCTTACCGCGCCTATAAATAGAGACTTACCGCGTGCAGCCCCGGCACTCTTTCATTCACTTCTTTCTTACCGCCTTACCACCTTCGCTCTCTTCTTCCTCCTAGCCTCGCAGAACGGCCTTCGCGAGCTTCTAGCCCTTCGTCATCCTTTAGTTCTTCGAGCCGAAGTCCGGTCAGAATGCCGAAGAAGGGAGTGGCGAAGCCCCTGGTTTTGGGCTCGAGCTCGGGCTCCGCCCAAGTGCAGGCGGCGGCGGCAGCGGCCGCGGCAGCGAAGCCCGCAGCTAGGCGACTGGGGCCGAGGGACCTTCGGACTCCCTCCGACAGATTTGAGCAGACCCTAGAGATGAGGGCTTCGATTTCTACGGAGGAGTCGGTCCGGAAAGCCTGCGAGGGGAAGATTGCAGCGAAAATCCAGTTAAGGGTCCCAGAGAAGTCGGAGGCCGTACCGAAGCCCCGTGCTGATGAAGTGGTGGTGTTTGAAGCCTTCTTCGAGGCCGGCCTCGGACTGCCTGCGGTGGGGATGCTGAGCGAAATCCTCAAGGCCTACAACCTTGAGCTCCCTCAGCTCTCGCCCAACGCAGTGGCGAGGCTAGCTGTTTTTGAGTGGGCCATGAGGGCCGAAGGCTGCGAAGGCCGCGCGGACGTCTTCGTTGCCCTTCATGACGCCAACTGCCAGCCGAAGCCCAGGGAGGGGACGGACCGCGTCAAGAGGGCGCTGGCCTTCGGCAGCGCCAACTTCCAGCTCCGGAAGGAGTTCCAGGACGCCTTCCCTGCGAGGGCTGTAAACAACAAATGGTATTCGAGATGGGACCAGGAATGGTTCTACGCCTCCGTCGGCGCGAACTCACCCCTTCGGAGCACCAACGCTCACATACTGTACCGGCGCGAAGGGGTGGTGAAGACCAGCGAAGGCCTTCTTCAATCGAGGATCTCGCTGCTCCGGAGGGTGGCAGCGAAGATGAGCATGAGGGACCTTGCCGAAGAATTTATTACCCTTCGGCTTAGCCCCCTCGCGCGCTCCTGGCCGGAGGGTCTCTTCCAGGCTTCGGGTCAGGGAGAACTCAGCGAGCTGGCCTCCGACCGCTTCTGTAAGTCTTCGCGCTCTTCTTGCTTTTAGTACTTGAACACTTTGGTGCTAACTCAACCTTCCGTGCAGCCGACCTCGACATGAGGACCCCGGAGGAGGCCATCGCGGCGGCGGACCGGGTCGTCGGGACTCCGACCCCCGAGGAGCAGAACCAGCGCCTTGCCCTGGTGGGGTCCTGGGAGCGCTGGAACAGGGTGTGGACCGCGCTTGGCCTCGGAGGGCTCCCCGCCCTGCCGGACTTCGCCCACCTGGCTGCCTCGTCGGCCGGAGCCAAGAGGAAGAGGGGGGATGAGGACGAAGCGGACGCTTCGGGGGAGGCTGCGGCGAAGCCCGCAGCTACTCCGACCCCCAAGAAGGCCGCGAAGCCCCTGGCGGCGAGGGCTTCGGAGGAGGAGGTCGATGCGCGCACTCCGGCTGCCAAGGAGGCCACGGATGCCCCGGCGGAACCAGCTTCGGGCGCGAAGGCGGATGCGCCATCTTCGCAGCGAGGGAGCTGGAGGACGCACTTAGCCCCTGGCTCCTTCCAGGAGATCTCTGATGATGGTAAATCCTTTTTTCTTTTCGCATGCTTCTCTTCAATATGCAGGTTTTGACTCGGCTTTTACAGAGGGCGAAGATGAGGCGAGGCCCACTGTGGCGAAGCCGGCAGGCGAAGGTGGGTCGAAGCCCGCCGAAGCGAAGCCCTCAAAGGCTTCGAGCAGCAGCAGCAGCGGCAGCGGCAGCGGCAGCGGGTCAGAGTCCGAAAGCACTTCGTCTGACGGCGAGGGCGGCGGAGATCGTGCGGACCCTCGAGGCGAAGAAGATGTCGACGTGGTGGGCCTGAGCCCCGCCTTGCCGGAGTCCGCGGAGACCACCATGGCGGTGATTCACCCCTTCAAGCCGAGGGGGGGCGTGACGGCGGCGGCGATCCTCGGCTTCCGCGAGGCCTGCGCTTCTGCGGAGGAGGGGGACTTGGTGGCCCAGCTTAGCCACCGAGATCCCACGGAGCTCTTCGTTAGCTCGAACGAAGTCCTCATGCGGGTGAGCGGAGCCCCTTGCAGCTTCGAGCTATACTTTGCCTCTTGGTTAATACTTAAGGTTTCTTGAATTCCTGCAGGCCCTCGCACTGAACGCGGCAGCTTCGACCGCTGCCGACCGGCAGATGGAGCGCCTTGCAGAAGAGAAGGAGGCCCTTCGCCGCGAGGTCTTGGAGGAAGCCGAGAAGCGGAGGCGGGCCGAGGCTTCGGCTGCTGAGGCGAAGGAAGCGAAGGAAGCCTTGGCCTCGGAGACGGCTCGGCTCCGCGCGGAACTCCAGGCTTCGAAGGATGCCGAGGCCCGTCAGGCGAAGGAGAACGAGGAGCTCCGCCGGCGGGCTCAGGATCTCGAGAGCTTCGTCGTGGCTAATCTTGGCGAGGCCACCCAGAGCCTGACTGAGGTCCTTGAAAAGATAGGGACCGAGTGCCGGACTCCGGAATTTGGCGATCAGGACCCGATTGGGGACCGCGCCGATTTCTTGAAGACCGCGGCTTCGGTAGCGGACGAAGCGCTGACGGGCTTCGCACTTATGGCCGGTCGCGTCGCAGGCCAAGGGGTGCTTCATATGCTTCATGCCGCGGGGTGCGACCATCTTCGGGCTGCGACCTCCGTGACCCCAGTGGCCTTCGGGGGTCCGTACTTGGTGACGCCTCCGGGCGAAGTCCGTGGGGCTTGGCGGCGGCTGCAGGAACCTTGGAAGGAGCAAGGCTGCGAGGCAGTCCTTGACCTTATGAAGGCCCTTCGACAACGCCGATTCAAGGGGCCCGCTGATTCGGACAAGCCTCCGGCCTCGACGCCTCCGCCTCCGAAGGTGTAGATCTCCTTAGGCTTTCTTGTAATACCTAGCTGTAGGCTTTGTAAAAACTTATCAGTTTATTAATATGAATGCGGGGGTTTTTTATACCTGCCCAGGCTCAGCTTTCGAGCATAGACCTCGAAGTCCTCGAGGACTCTGAAGGGCTTCGACAACTGTGGGCGATTCTTGAAGTAGCTAGGTCCGAAGGTCCCCCTCGGTTTAAGCTTCCGAGGGGGCCTAGGGGCGAAGCCATCTCCGAAATAGCTCAGGACTTGCTAGCCGCTGTGAAGGCGGAGCCCCTTCAGAACCCCTTACCTTTGCCTTCGCGAACGGTGTTAGCGAGCGACGAAGCCCTAGATTTTTCTGCCTTCGACACGGCTCCGCCTGCTTCGCGAACTTGGAGCAACCTGCAAAGCGGAAGTCGAAGCCTGTGGGCTTCGGAGCCTGGACGGGCCGGTCGAGGGAGAACGGGCTCCGACGAGGCAACGTCCAGCCGAGGTGGCCCTGGCCGAAGAAGGGGCAAGCGAGGGTCGGGGGCTCGCACACGATTCTTCTTAGGCTTAGATACAGATTACACGTAGTTTGGTTTCCGAAGTACGTTTGTAACATACTTCTCAATCGTCTCTTAATGAACGGAGTTTATTATATTTGCATACTTCGTTTGTATGTTTCGCATTGTTTGGCTTCGAACGCTTAGCTTGTCACGCTCGTACTGCGCATTACACTCGCACACCTCGCATACATTCTTCCCCCCTTTTGCTCGTGGCAGTTAGGGACTTAACCGTTGCTGGTGCGGGCAAAAAATAAACATGCGAAGGGGTGCGCCTTTTCGGCGGCTTCGGATATTTGGATTTGTACCAAGCGAAGGCCTCTTACGGGCTCCGAACGCATCAATTTGGTGCGAAGCAAGGCTTCCGCATAACCAATTTGAGCGAAGCATGCTTCGGCATGTCGGGATTTGGATGCTGTGCGTGGGCGAGGCCCTGAACGCACTTAGATTTTTTAGCGAAGTCTGACTTCGACAAGCTTAGTTTTTCAACTTAGATCACGTCACATGAAGCGGGGCTCCGGTGCGTGTTTAGATAGCGAAGCAAGGCTTCTGGAGCTTGGTCCTGTAGTGAAAAGGATATTTGGTGTGGATTCACCGAACCTGTGATATGTTGAGCCACCTACGACTCTGAGCCACCTTCGACTCTGGGCCACCTTCGACCCTGGGCCACCTTCGACCCGGGGATGCGTCAGGCCGGAGCCTGGAATCCCGGACTTGCCGAGCCGTCGCTCGGAAGCCTCAAAGCCAGCTGCTACGGGCCCGGAGGCGCTGTGTAGCCTTCGGAGGAGTGCTCCGGAATTTGAAAAGCGAAGCGAGGCTTCGGTTTTTTTAAATAAAGTGAAGCAGTGCTTCAGTTTTTCAATAAGGCGAAGCAGTGCTTCGGATTTTAATACGCCGAAGCATGGCTTTGGTTTTTCAAACAAGGCGAAGCGGTGCTTCGGATTTTAATAAGGCGAAGCAAGGCTTCGGTTTTTAAATAAGGCGAAGCAAGGCTTCGGGTTTTAAATAAGGCGAAGCAAGGCTTCGGTTTTTTAAATAAGGTGAAGCAAGGCTTCGGTTTTTCAACACGGCGAAGCGGTGCTTCGGATTTTAAATAAGGCGAAGCAAGGCTTCGGTTTTTAAATAAGGCGAAGCAAGGCTTTGGGTTCGATTTTTTGGGGTGAAGCAAGGCTTCGAAAATGCATTAAAATGATTACGACATGGCACGTCGAGGTAGTGCTTCGGACAGCGAACATACCTCGCGAGATGGCTGAAGGTTGGCCTCGTAGCCCCTAAGGACCTCGACGACCTCCGATGCACAAAGCGGAGCCCCTTGCTGGGGGGCGAGCCCCGGTATGCGGAGGGCAAGGGAAGGCGAAAATTGGCCTTCGGACTGCACTCGAAGCCCCTTGCCGAAGGGTGCGCGAAGCAGAAAGCTTCGAAGCTCCCCCCGCAGGCGTGCTTCGAATTGCAGGCAGTGGTAGAGAACTTAGCTTCTAGTCTAAGTCCCCACGGACGGCGCCAACTGTTGGAACAATTGCGTTAGTTCCAGCAGGTTTTTCTGTGGTGGAGTATGATGTGGATAATGAACCTCGATGGGTTCTCACAGGGAGAGTTAGGGTTTATACTGGTTCGGGCCTCCCCTAGGGGATAATAACCCTACGTCCAGTTTGTAGTGGATTTGGCATGGTGTGCCTTGATGTGGAGAGGATAACTCCAGGGTCTCATGGCCCCCTGGAGCATGTGTCTGTTACAAGGGCTTGGCCCTGCTTTTATAGGCACGCAGGCCAGAGGAAAAGACTGGAATGCCCCCCTATGAATCCTTGGTTCATAAGGGCAAAGAGGGGAAAAGGAGCTTAGCTACGGTACAAAAGGCGCCAGACAACTTTACAGCTTCACTGGCGTGTCAGGCTGCGCCAGGCTTTGACCAGCTAAACGACACTCCAGGGGCGGGGGCCCCCGGTATGGACTTGGCTCCGGAGGGCGGCCTCCGGACCTGGCTCCGGAGGGCGGCCTCCGGGCTTGGCTCCTGGAGGATGGCCTCCGGACTGGACTCCGAAGGGTGGTCTCCGGACTTGGCTTCCGGAGGGTGGCCTCCGGACTTGGCTTCCGGAGGGTGGCCTCCGGACTTGGCTCTCGGAGGGTGGCCTCCGGACTTGTAAACAATACTTAGGGAGAAAGCAGGCTCCGACAGTACCTGACTCTGGGCCGGAGGCTGTCGGAGGCTGACGTCATTTGGCCTCTGTTTAAGGGAAGCATATTTCCCCAACAGGCTTGTTCTGCTCTAGTGATTAGATTGCTGCTTAATTTGCTCGGCTATCATGCTAGACATTTGAGGTTAGGTAAAGCATTTGTGCCATCAAAGAAAAAAAGCTCCTCTAACTTAGGATACGATACGAGTACTTTGTACCCATAAGACTGACATGTATTTAACATATATATTATTTTCTTAATTACTGATTAAATATTTTAAATATTGACATTTCGATACGTATACATGCATTATATTTTTTAACGGAAGGAGTATATATGCGCCTTGAAATTAATGTCACAAGGGGCAACGATTCTTGTGAGTGATGGAATTGATGGGTATGATTTAAGTCCCTAGGGGTTCATTTCAACTAACTCAATGATGGATCGTGACAGCTGAAGAAGTGGTTATTAATTATTGTAGGTGTGACCACAGCTCAAATAGAAAACCCAAGTGAGCACGCATTAGGCAAGGCCCACTGTAAGTGACGTGTCGTTCCACCCGTAGATGATGTATGTCGCAAGCAATTAATGTGTGTGTACGTAGCAGACACGTTGATTCTATTATTCCACGACGCAGAATATGGCTGGGCCGCCTGGAAGAGAATCAGATCATGACGGATCAAAATTTAAATATTTCGAGCTGTCTAGTGGTGAATTTTATATTACAAATAGTACACGTATGTATATTAGTGGAAATAAAAACAACGTAAGTGATTCTGTTTAATTTTTAAAGAAGAATATTTACTCAGTTCAACTATTATTCACTTGAGCAATTAACTCTTTAACTTTTTTATTTTTTATTTTACTGTTTGAAGTTAGATCTAAAAATGCCTCACTTTACTTTTTAATGATTTTTTTCTTTTCTCTCTTTATACAAGTCATATATATTTTACACTGAAATTTTGTGGGACGATAGATTACATTAACTAGATGCATCAATCCTTTGTCATTACTATTTGCATAGGTTAAAAACACTTACATTAATCTAAACATCAATTGAAATTTAAAACCGCATGCAAAATCTCTCATAATTTTTTTAAAAGAATACACTAATTAACTAGATGCATCCTTTGTCATTACTATTTGCATAGCTAGGTTGAAAACACCTACACTAATCTAAACATCCATTGAGATTTAAAACCACACACAATCTTTCATTTAAATTTTAAAAATATTTTCAAACATAGGCCATGTTGTGATAAAATTTCATCTTAAATACTGCTCTTATTATATATTAGACAGAAAAAATAAATGCTAGTAATGAACAAAGTTAGGTGTTTTCAATAGTTTAATTATGGGATCAAGTGATCCGATAAAATAGTTCAGTACGTAAAATGAATTTTTTCTTTATTTTTTATTACTGAGAGCCCATGTTTTTCTATGGATGAATTATAACCATGTTAGTGGAACAATATAATACTGATGATTTGCTATGGATTTATTTAACTGTCAGTGCCACATATTTATACACACACACATATATATATATATATATATACTAGTCAGAGGCATGTGCTTTGCAACAGAATCTTATTTTATAATAGGTTTTTATTTCCACGCAAAATACATAAATTAAAAGACTGAAATATAAATACAATTTTCTTTTTCTGGTTTTTATTTTCTTTTTTATTCTTTTTACTTTTTTTCTTTTTTTCTTTTCCTCTTTTCTTTTTTCTTTCTCACGCAATGAATCGCATGCACGCAGCGAACGTGGGCGGTTGCACAGCGGGCGGGGCGCGCACGTCGCGCTTTGATGGCCGGTTGCACCGGTTTTTTTAGGGCGGTTGCACCGGTTTTTTTAGGGTATAAATTTTGATTGGTTTTTTATGGGAAGTGAGAGGTGCGCTGTACGGAGAGGAAGCCTGCGGACGGACGGACGAGTAAGTCGCCGCTTTTATAATAGTAGAGATATATGTTTTCAAACAATTATATATGTGTGTGCTTGTGGTTAATTAGGTAATTCATTTGTTCATACCCTTAATCAATGCCATCCTCCCTACTTAGGTTGTACGTCCAAAGTCTGGTAGTAGTTACGTACGCCCGCTCGATATTAATCAGCACATAAGGGGTACTTAATTTGGATAGTTTCATCCAAATTAGTGGCACTATATACCCCTGCTGCCACATCTTGTGCCGTATACGTTGCATATATTTGCTGCAACTGCAGTAATTAATTAGCGTCCATGGCACATTCTACCATTCTTTCTGTGAGTCCGAGGCGACACCTCCAGCTAGCTGAAGCATAGGGCAGTACAAAGCGATACTTGTATAATCCAAGGACATATGTGCAGCATGGAACATTGTCATCCTGCATACACCACAGCAGACTTGAAAATAACAGGGAGCCACACAATACCCAGCTAGCATGCATACGATCACTGTCTTGTATAATTGATCTGTAGCTGACCAATCACTCGATGCACGATGTTAACTACCTGTTTGCATGTGATTGCATAAGATTTATGGCAGTGTTCACCCCATCTGCAACGACTATTTATCTCATCGCATGCAGACAATATGTTTCAGAAGGCAGAATGTGATCAGCATTGGCGTCTTTGTTTTTGCTAAAGTTTCATGTATTGCGCAGCTACATGCAGAGAGTAAAATGTGCTCTATTATTCTGAAATCCTGTAGGCATGTGACTATAAGGGGTCAACAAGTTCTGATATATGCTTGCGCTGGGGCATGTACGTCAGCGCTAGCTAGCTACAGCCCATTCTTGTTATCTACCTAGGTTGCCCAGCTACCTTCGAAAATATCAGAGAGAAGAACATGATGTCGGTTTTAAACGACAATCGATCGATTGTGGTCCCTACAATCAAACTGTTTGGATGACGATCCTATCAAATTAAGGGGGATAAGAACAAACAGAGAGAATTCAAACTAATTGATGACATAATATATAAACCAACATGATCCATTGTAACAGCCGAGGATTTTCAGAATAATTAAACCCATACTAGTATAAAAATACCAAATAGATAATGCATGCCTCAATATATGTGCCGGTTCATCTAAATGGCACAAATAAAACGAGAAACAATACCACAACAAGAAAACAGGGAACTTCCGCCGGCCAAGCCGACGGAAGTTAGCTCAATACCGACGGAAAAAACTAACTTCCGTCGGCAAAACACTAACTTCCGTCGGCATATGGCCGACGGAAGCGTTTAGACGGAAGTTAGCTAACTTCCGTCGGCGAAACCTGGCCGATGGAAGTTACTAGGAAGAATCGGTAACTTCCGCCGGCCAAAGTATAGCCGACGAAAATTACATTTTTTTTGTTTTTTCTTTTTTTTTTGTTTTTCTATTTGTTTTTTCTGTGTGTTTTTCTTTTTTTCCATGTTTTTTCTTTTTTTGTATAATGCCACATTTCACATTTAAATATCTAAACAAATTTCATATTTCACAATATATTGACATGCAACGTCACATTCACATTGAAATGGACCACTGTTTGCTCCACTGTTATACATGTTCCATCTTACAAGCAAATAATCAAATATTATCCATTTCAATGTTCTGCTAAGCTAAGCTAATTTCTTAGAATCCTAGTTATAAAGTACAGAAAAATATAGACAAAACTAGAACACTAACTGTTCCAACACACACCTTGCCACTGCTAGAATAAACCTCAGTTGTGACGAGCAAACATCCAAGTATTTTCATCCGCGAGGCCTTCATGCGGTTTGCCAAGCACCATGTGTCCTAAACTTCATCGCGCCAGCATAGGTGGAGATACCATTGGACCAGTGTCAATAAACTACAAAATGCCCAATCAATATCTTCGTTACTCTACCCATTCGATATCAGTCATCATACATACAATTCAATCATATCTATGTTCAGAGCACAATCAAAATAGCAAGTTAGAGGTACAAAAAGAAAAGATAGCGCCCATGAACATCCTAGTACAGAACCACCAAAAACCCTAATCTAATAATGAATTTCCCCAGTCCCCACCATAAAATTTATATTAATTCGGCATGCCTGGCTACGGAACAAATCACAAAAAAAACATCGTGTGGCATTAAACGGTTTAATGCATAGCAATTCAAAAAAGGGGATATATCACATTTACTGCATAGCATCTCTGATGCAAACAAACGCAATATTGGCGAGGCCAGTGAGTTCACCTGGGCAGGGCGAAGCTGGAGCCTAGATGCTCGCGGCGCCTGAGGCCATTACCTGGCCCTGCATCACCATTGCGGCTTGAGCGCAGGTTAGTCTTGTTCCATGGCAGCGGGCGCCACTCACCATCTACCCACCAAGCAGCGGTGGAGAGGCAGGGTTTTCCACCGATCTAATCCGTGCCCACCAGCACAATCCACCTTCGCAATGCGACACCGTCGCCGCCCCCCAAACCCTAAATGCCTTAGCACCCGCCGAAACCCTCAAACCCTAGGCCCCACCAGCGGCACCCCTCAAACAGCGCCAACTTCTCCGCGAGCCTCACCATCACCTACTTCCTTGAATCCCCAACCGTCGTGGCTTCACTCACGTGCCTCATGGCCCCCGTCTCGACGATACAACTCCCGCCACCATCCATACGGGTGGCCACGAGGCTCAGGCGACGTGGAGAAGGTGAAGGCGGTGGCTATCAGGGCGGGGCGAGGCGGCAGCCAGTAGGCGGGCAAAGGCGGAGGCCTCTAGGAAGAGGCGGTGACCGTTGGTGCAGGGTGAGGCCGCTGCCAGTGGGCGGGCGAAGGCGGCGGCAACAGCCGTCAGGGCGAAGCGGTGGTCGGCAGGTGGAGGGCAGTGGGGCGGAGGATTTAGGGTTTTAGATGGGGCGTGAGTGCGAGCAGGAGGTGGGGAAAGTGAGGAGAGCACGCGCGCGGGGTAGAACTAATCTCCAGATAATTTCCATCGGTTTGTTGGGAATGCCGACGGAAGTTACTTAACTTTCGTCGGCTTTAGGAAATACCGACGAAAGTTAATTTAATTTCCGTCGGTTCGTCTGGGCCGACGGAAATTATGTAATTTCCGTCGGCTTTCAGAAATACCGACGAAAATTAAAAAAGCCAAGGAAAATTTACTGTTTTCTTGTAGTGTACGTACTATAAGTTCTGGTTTTTATTAAAAATGTCTGTTCTCAAAAACCCGACTCGTACATACATGAATATCAAATGCGTCTGTTTTTATTAAAAACCAGCACCAATAATATAAGTGTTGATTTTTATTAAAACCACACTAATATTTTTTTAAAAAAAAATTAATAAAAATCTTAAATGTGCTAGTTGTTATTAAAAAATGACACCTAGTAGTGCTGCTTTTACAGTGCTGGTTACACTTATGTAGGGTTTAAAATCGACACTGATTTAAGCTTATGTACTAGAGCCAATAATAAGTTATTTAGATATTATATACATCAGAGCATTATAAAGAAAGCTCATTGCAACATACAAGAATTAAGCAACAGACTTTGCAAAGGTAGACCTCACTATATGTTAGCCAAAGCATGACACGAATGGCGAAAAACTATCCCAAGTCATACTGTAATTCACCGCAATCAGCAAGTCGACAGACCCAAGCATTTTTATCCCATTATTCCATCACTACCACAGAACCACTTAATAGTAGTGCTATATCAGTGCTCTTATCTCCAAGATAACACTCGGTGGCATTATCACTTCGAATGAACTTATATGCACCAGGGAGTTCAGTGAAAAGTCTCAAAGCTAAGCTATAAAAGTGTGAAAACACTTCATCCTTGCTAGCTAAAAAGAAGACCCAAGAGTAGCGAGATAAATCATCGACAATGACAAGGACATACCATTCTCCGTCTATAGAACTAAATCGAGAAGGACCTACAGTGTCCATATGGAGAAGTTCTATTGGTTGTCCTGTCATCATCATAGAGATAGGTGAATGCGAAGCAACAATCATTTTCCCATGTCGACAAGGAGCACAAACTAAATTCTTCTCAAATTTGAGCTTGGGCAATCCTCGGATTAGACCTAGTGCACTCAAGCGAGCTAGCAACTTGTTGATAGCAAAAAATGGCATTAATGGCTAGATTGTCAAAATATCAATTTTGGTGATTTGGGCCGAAAATATACATGTCTGGGGTCTGTATGAAGCCCTACAGGGCAAAAGTCCATTGGGCTATGGGCTCCGAAAGCCTCTAGCCAGCCCATGGGCTTCGGTCGGGAAGCCTTCAGAGGCCCACGCCACCAAATCTTTGGCCCGAGGAGCAGGCCTCGACGGGCCTGGCCGAAGCCCACTTCGACGGAGATGGAGTTGTATGCGATTCTAGCTCAATTCTTATCTCCATCTGACCGGATTAATAGCAGATTAGATCAGGAATTAAGCCCCTATAAATAGAGAGGCGATGCCAGCGTAGAGCCCCCCCCCCCAACTCAACCCAAACCAAAGCCCTAGCTTTGATCGTATTTACTTTACCTTTATTTTCCTGTACCTCTTCGTGGGTTTGCCTGGAAGCCCTCCGCCGGCCACTATGGAATAATGGTAACCCTTGTTACTTCGCTTGTGAAGTATCCATTAATCTACGTAATAGATTGCTATCACCTTGTTACTTCGCCTGTGAAGTATCCGCTAATCTGCGTAACAGATTGCTACCTTCGCTACTAGTGCAACACTTAGCAAAATTCGGTCATGAGGCCGAATTGGTACTTCGAATTCTCTTTGTTGCAGGTTTCCCACATTCGGAGCTACTTCGTCGGAGGTGTCCGGAGCTGAGAGATCGATTTCAGAGGTCCCTAGGACACCCTTCGGCGAGATTGCAGGCTCCGGCAATAGGCTTCGCCAGCACACTTCATCACAACAGGCTTTGCCACGACCGCACTCTGCACTGGATGAAGCTACGCTCGCGCGTGGCCCTCGCGTCGTTATTCCGTAGTTTGCTGTATAAGAGACCTCATGCCGAACCCCGCTGTTCAGAGGTGATCATAGCGTCCAGAACCGTTCGAAGTCCATCTTCAGTCGGATCAGTTCGAACGCCGAAGCACCCTTCAGCGGGACACTTCGCACCCGACGTCGAAGGTACACTGCGGTGACCCCTTCGCATCAGACTTCGAAGCAGACAGGCTCCGACCGGTTTGCTGATTTTAGTCTATTTAATATATTTCTTTCGGCTAATTGGATTATCTTGTGTGATCTGATTGTCTGGCGACTCCACCACCTTATCACGTCTAAGTGTAGTCGGAACACAGCGTCGGTGCTACGTCACACTTAGGCTTGTCCCTAAGTATCCGTGCACTTTTGGATCGTCGAACTGACCCAAGTGCGGGGGCACATTTCCGTGTCAACACAACTCAAAACTCATATGCACTAGTCTCCTATGCCACATCAAGAGCTCAGAAGTAGAATGTGCAACTAAGCAGTGATGTAGGACCGAAAGTAGCGACCAGAGGGGGGGTGAATGGGCGCCTTAAAAATTCTTTCGAATCAATGGCCTGTTCCCAATACCCAACGCACCTCAAAAATACTACGCAGCAGAAAATAAACAGAAGGCCTAAGTCTAAAGGTTTCTAACCTAGAAGCATCTGATGATAAACAGTGTAAAACTAAAGTGGTGCAACTAGGCAGATAAACAAGTTGTAACAGGCCTATACTTCTCAATGAAATGATCTAAGTATGTAAAATGTGAAAAGAGAAGTTACTGTCCAAAGTTGTCTCCTGTTCGAAACTTGGCGAAGCCCCCTTCGCACGTCGAGGTCTGCTTCGGAGGTTGATGACGGAGTCTGTCCGAAGTGCCGAAGGTGTCACTGTCTAGCCTAGTTCGGAGCGAAGTAAAAACAGTGCCGGAGCTTGGTTCGAAGTAAGCACTTCAAAGACAAGACTTCGAACACAACTTCAAGTTACGAGCTTCGGAGCGAAGTAAACCAGTGCCGAAGCCTGCTTCGAAGTATGCACTTCGAAGACAAAACTTCGAACACACTTAGAACCGAAAGCTCCGAAGCTGAACCTTCGAACACAAAAACTTCGAACACAACACACAAACAGACAACCTTCGAACAAAGAAGCGAAGTCTGTCACGTGACAGAAAAACAAGTCCGAAGCCTACAGCTTTACCTTCGAAGAAAACAAGCTCCGAACAAAGAAGCGAAGGGTGACAGGCTTCCAAGAAATCAATGCGAAGCTAAGTGGAAGGGCAAACTTCGATGACAACTCCGAGACTTATCGAAGTGTGAACTTCGAACAGCTAGGGCCGGAGTACCTCCGCACTGTCGATCGAAGTATGCGATGCTGTCCGTTTAGAAAATACTTTGAAGCTAGCAACACAGGACACAAAGATTTAGGTTCGAAGTCTGAGCGAAGCCTTTAAAGATGTTCGATCGGAGCCTGCCTCACGGAGTTAAGGGGCTTCGCACAGAACCGAGCTTCGCCAGACACACTCAGAAAAAGGTAAAAGAGACTGTCAGCTTCGATCAAAAAGCTGGGCAATAGAAGGTGAAAAGCTGCTGCAGAACACTGTAGCTACAGTAAAGCAGTACTACTTGCAACAGCAAGAACTAGTACTCAGTTCGTGAAGAACAGAAACACCAGAAGAACCTTCACCTCAAGAATAAAATTCACCAGCTCGTAGCCAGGGCAATAACTCCCCAAACCAAACAAAATGCAAGCAATAAATTCACCAGGGACCAAAGCATTTACGCATCCAAGAGATTTGAGCAAGAAAAATGCATACACAGTGAAAGGGAAGCCCTGGCGGCGCACACAGGAGAGAGAAGACAGGGGACAAAGTGACCCAATGGGTGGATTTGATTTCAGCACAAAAGGGTAGTCCAAACCCTAGGGATTGGGGTGCTATTTATAGGCAGCCCAACACTAGGAATATTCTACCAGCCCCTTAGGGTTTTTACAGACTCAAAAATAAAGAAAAAGACTCTACTGCCATTAGAAATTTTTACAGACACAACTGTCTGACTGTGGGCCTAGAGATACAGATGACATATCCGGAAGCTACTCTTCAGGACAGTCGGATACAGAATCAACGGTTGTCAGTTTTACGCTGAAACTGACAAAGCCTCCACCAGCTTTGCACCAGGTACCCGGATTGGGCCGGCCCGACTCCGCAGCTCTCTCAGCCCGGCAATCGCTCACCGCCCGTGTACCTGAGTCAGTCCTGGTCAAACAGCCCAGTGGGTCTTCTACTGCTTCTGGCCCATGCACCCGGATTGGGCCAGCCCGACTTCGCAGCCTCCTCTGCCCGACAGTCGCTCGCTGCCTGTGTACCTGAGTCACACGCGGCCCATGAAATAGCAGATCTCCTCTCTTCTTCAGTCCTTGTTGACTATCGTTGACAATGACTCATCACTTCTAGAGCCATGAGGCCCACGCTATTCAGCATGGCTCCTCAATCTCCCCCTTGATGAGTGCATTGTCAACACTTCTCAATTCTCAGCTCTTCAACACCTGTGAACAAATGTGGAAACACGAAAACAAAATACAAGAGAACAAAGAAGAAGAAAAATAAGGTAAAAGTTTAACCCTAATGACCAAAAGCCAAACAAAAGCAAGAAACGGTCATTATGGTTAACCAAAAACGAAAAAGCTCAAAATGAGTGCGATTTCAGAACAACAAGGATATCGCCAGAGTAAGAACTCCCCCTTAAACTCTGATCCCAAAATTTCTCCCCCTTGTTGACAAGTGAACTCATCAAGCACTCAAAAGAGACACAGACTCCCCCTGAAAAGCAACTCCCCCTCAAAATATGCAGTGAATGCAACTGGGGTGCAGGTGGAGTGTAGAAAGCATGCTTCTCAGATATGATTGACTGCAAATACAGTATCTAACAAGTATAGCAAAAGAGATACTGTCGAAGACACATGGCATGATCAGTGCAAGAGATGATATCTAAAAGAAAGTCATTTAGCACGCATTTGTCAATTTTTGCAAATAAAAGCATCACCACATTGTCTAGTAAACAAGCAAGGTAAAGCATGAGATGCAGAAACCAACTGATATCTACCAAGATAAGCATTGTTCACACCAAAGTGCTTTAGCAAACTTGTTATCCCTTTAAAGTTCAGGCTTTTTCATTTTCCTTTGTCATTTTTGCCAAGGGTTATTTGCATGTCAAACCTTATGCTAACCGACCAAGTCAAGCCTAGGCCAGAACTGGGCCATCAGAAGCTTAAGACATTGGTCTTGGCATACACTACACTGTCCTAGTTCATACCAAAGTGCGATGGTAAGCAGTCCAGAACAATATAATGTGACAAAGCAAACCCACTTGGATCTTTTCAACTGAAGCATAAAAAGGCATGGAATTTTCATTCATTTCTGATTTTTATCATTTTTATAGCACATTTTCCATGTTAAAGCATAAAGATGTCCAAGTTGCATATCTGCATCTATGTGATGACCTAGCTACAAGGCATGTAACAGATAGCAGAAGCACTCAGCCTACACATGCTAGTTACCAGAAGCAATGGTGATCATTTTTCAAGTTGAAAGCGTAAAAGCCATGCATATGACAGATATCAGACATATCAAGCGAACTGAAACAAAGCATGATCATTGACACGTAATCAAAAGCATATACCAGCTAGACTAAGTAAAGCAGTTCAATCATATAACAGAAGCAGCTCTAAAATGTGATACGTGAATATGCAAGATATGAACACGCACAAAAGGACTCAAGAAAAGAGTAAAGAAGAAAGAAAACTGACGCAAAATATCCTAGAAAGGATACACAACACCCAAATCCCCTCTTAAACGCTCAAAAGTAGACTGATCTAGGGGTTTGGTAAAAATGTCAGCCAACTGATGATGGGTATCAACATGAATAAGGTCAATGACACCTTTCTCATATTGGTCCCGCAAGAAGTGAAAGCGCACATCAATATGTTTGGTTTTTGAATGGAGACACGGGTTTTTCCCTACACTAATAGCACTCGTGCTGTCGCAAAACAATGGAACCCTGGTAGGAAAGAACAACCCAAAGTCTCGTAGAGTGGAAATCATCCAAACCATCTGTGAGCAGCAGCTAGCAGCAGCTACATACTCAGCCTCTGTGGTCGAAAGAGCAACTCCAGATTGCTTTCGAGAAGACCAAGATACAAGGGAAGAACCAAGAAACTGGCAAGTACCGGAAGTCGACTTGCGATCCAACCGGCACCCACCAAAGTCGGCGTCCGAAAAGCCAGATAAATCAAGTGATGATGATGCTGAATAATAAAGACCAAGATCAGGCGCATAGGTGAGATACCTGAAAATGCGCTTGACAGCCTGCCGGTGAGACGCGCGTGGTGAAGACTGAAAACGCGCGCAAAGTCCCACGGCGAACTGTATGTCCGGTCTTGTTGCCGTTAAGTACAACAGCGAACCAATCATCCCTCGAAATTCTCTCTCATTGACCTTGACACCGCTCTCGTCCTTGTCCAGACCCCCAGAAGCACCCATCGGGGTCATCTGCGGCTTCAATTCACCACCAAAGTCAAATTTCTTAAGCATGTCACGAGTATACTTACCTTGGTGGATGAAGGTGCCGTCCTTGGTCTGCTTGATCTGGAGCCCTAAAAAGTACTTAAGCTCACCCATGAGGCTCATCTCAAACTCACTGTGCATCTGCTCAGAAAACTTGGACACAAGAGAATCAGTAGTACCGCCAAAGATAATATCGTCCACATAAATCTGAGCGACTAAGAAATCTGAAGCATCTCTGAGCAAGAAAAGAGTTTTGTCCACAGAACCCATCACAAAGCCCTTCCCCAACAAAAATTGCTTTAACCGGTCATACCAAGCCCTGGGGGCTTGCTTCAACCCGTATAAAGCTTTGTGCAACTTAAAAACATGTCGAGGAAACTTAGGGTTCTCAAAACCGGGGGGTTGCCTAACATAAACCTCCTCCTCTATGAACCCGTTCAGAAAAGCACTCTTAACGTCCATTTGAAAAAGCTTAAAACCCTTTGAAACGGCAAAAGCTAGAAGAATACGAATGGACTCAAGACGGGCCACAGGAGCGAAGGTTTCTTCAAAGTCAATACCTTCCTTCTGGCAATAACCCTGGGCAACTAGTCGAGCCTTGTTGCGCACCACAACCCCATCTTCACCTTGTTTGTTCTTGAATACCCACTTGGTGCCAATGGGGTTGCATCCAGGTGGCGGCTCAACCAATGTCCAAACCCGATTGCGGACAAAATTCTCAAGCTCTTCTTGCATGGCATTAATCCAATTAGAATCTGAAAGAGCATGAGAAATGTCTTTGGGCTCAAAAGATGCAACAAATGCAGATTCAGCATACACAACAAGAGAGGCAGAAGAACGCAAAGTCCTCTCAGTCAAATCACCAATGATGAGCTCTGAGGGGTGGTCACGCTGAACTGCTCGGGTTCCCTGGTGATCTGAAGTCACCTCACCGGAGTCAGCAGCTGGCACCTCTGGACTTGACTGAAGGGGCTCGATCGAAGTGGAAGAAGTGATCAGAGGTCCGCCCTCATCATCAGTCGAAGTCACAGAAGGTGTGGGCTCTGCGGGGGATGCAGAAGGCCTGCCCTCAATAGCAGCTGGAGTATCCTCATCTTCCTCGAAGATGGACTCTCCGAGCTCATCATCACCAGAAAGCTCAAAAGAAGGAGTCAAAGAAGGCAAGGACTCGTCAAAAGAAACCTCACATGTCTCGACAAGCAGCTGAGATTCGAGGTTCCAAACACGGAAGCCTCGAGAATGCAATGCATATCCAAGAAAAATACCATCCCAGCAACGAGACTCAAATTTGTCCAAATGCCCTCCCTTCTTGAGCACAAAGCACTTGCAGCCAAATGCTCGCAAGTGGCTCACCTTGGGCTGTCTGCCAAAATGCAACTCATAAGATGTCTTACCAATGTAAGCTCTAAGAAAAATGCGGTTGGCCAGATAGCAAGCCGTGTTCATGGCTTCAGCCCAAAAACGCCTAGGAGTCCTGTGCTCATCGAGCATCGTCCTGGCCATCTCAACTAGCGTGCGGTTCTTTCATTCCACCACACCGTTCTGTGGGGGAGTGTAAGGAGAAGAAAACTGATGATCCAGACCCTGATCACTACAGAAGCTGACGAACTGAGAGTTCTTGAACTCAGAGCCGTTGTCTGAGCGAATTGCTCGCATCCGGCCATTGTTCTCATTCTTCAGCTTCAAAATCAGGTCATGGACAAATTGAAAAGTTTCATCCTTAGACTCCAAAAAGAAAACCCACGAGAAACGAGAAAAGTCGTCAACAATCACAAGTGCATACCACTTCCCACCGACTGAGCGTACCCGAGCTGGACCTACAGTGTCCAAATGTAAAAGCTCGCCTGGATACGAAGTCATCACCTGAGTCACAGGTGAGTGAGAAGCGGCAACCATTTTCCCATGACGACAGGGATGACAGACTAGATCCTTCTCCATTTTAAGCTTAGGCAATCCTCAGATGAGGTCCATAGAGCTTAACCTGACTAGCAGATCAAAACTCAAATGACCTAACCTCCTATGCCACTTCCAGAGCTCAGAAGAAGATCCAGCAATCAAACAGCGAGAAGGGCCAAAAGAACTAGAGAAGTCAATTCGAAAAACTTTACCGAAGGGTAAAATCTGACAAACCAAAGACCCTCTAGAATCAACCACAGAAGAATTGCCCTTCTTAAAACGCACTTCCAAACCATCCTCAAGAAGTTGCGACACAGAGATTAAATTAAAGTTCAGATTTTTGACCAAAGCAACATTCTTTAAAGAGAAATGATCTGAAATGCTGATTGAGCCTATGCCACTTACTTTCCCTTGACCGCTGTTCCCGAATGTGATATACTCTTTGGAGCTCGGGGGAGTGAGACTGGAGAACCATCTGCGATGTCCCGTCATGTGGCGAGAGCATCCTGAGTCCATGATCCAAACATCCTCCAGTCCCCGGTCCTGCACAATCAATGTCTGTAAGTGGGAGCAAATGGTCCGGCATCAGGTTTAGCAAAAGAGCTAAACCAGTGTCGAGCCATCTGCTCAAAAGATGGAAAGCGAAAACCATCAAAAGAGTTTGGACCAAAATGCGGCTCAAAGCGCGGTCCACGGTTCTTCCTAACCCTGCGGCCACGAGGTCCAGAACCGTAACCAACTCGGTCTGGAACTCTGCCGGAACGGACACCACCAACTGGAGCACGGGCAAGAAAGTTGTCTCCTCTACCACCACCTACACGACGCGGCCTGGCCTCCAGCCTCTCCCCGCGCCGAGGAACACGCAGTCTACCACCCTGCTGGTAGAACTGCACCTGATCACTACGAGCCCTCTCTGCTCTCTTAACCCGCTTCCTCCTGAAGCAAAACTCCGGAAGATGCCCGTCTCTCTGACAGAACTCACAATGATAGGTAGGCTTCTTGGGAGGTGGTTGAGGCTTGGGAATCTTAGGCTTGGTAGCGTTTGGTGTGGTCTTCTTGGGCTGAGAGGGTCCAGGAAGAGAGTCTAGAGAAGAGTGGAGGTGTTTGGGCTTAGGAACCCAGATAGGCTTCTTGGGTGGAGCTTTGGGTGGTTCATGGATCACTCCATCCTTGGGCTGACAAGCCTGGGAGGTCTCTGTGGAGTGAGTCTGGGATACCTCTGCTCTGGAGTCATTTTACTCCACTCTACTGCCCGGCTGAGGGCACTCTCAAAATCAGCCTTGGTGTAGGTGTAACCTACTCCAAACCCATCCTTCCTTTTGAACTGCTGGATCATCATGCCAAGCTGTGGCTCTCTGGCACTGATCCAACTCAGGATAGAACGGAGGTAAAAGTTCTCATTCTGAGAATCTGCTAGCTCCTCTCTCAAGGAAGCTAGAACCTCCACCTGAGACAAGCAGGTCTCACACTCACTCTCTACTTGGACAGACTTCTCGGCTTTCAGCTTAATTAATTCCATTCTGAGAGACAGGCAGTTCTCACAAACGTGGGTGGAACTGACAGTGTCTCAAGCTCTAGCCTAGACTGGGCAAGCTCAGCTCTCAACCTCTCTAAATCACCCAAATGCTCATTTCCCTTGGATTTCAGCTCAGCTAAGGCAGCTAGATGAGATGGGCAATCAACACAGGGTGTGACGACAGTGGCTTGAGCATCTTTCAGCTCCAGTTGAGCGCTTTCAAGCTCAGTGGCCAAAGCGTCCCTCTCATCAACCCTTTCTGTGTACCTGGACTTCAGAGTCGACAGGTCACACAGAAGCACCTCGCACTTCGGGCACTCACTGCTATCACCCAAGCAAGGGGAAGAAGATAGACTCTCAATCCTACCGTTGGCCACGGCAAGCTCACTCTCTAACTCGTCTATCCTTTTCTTAGCCCCCCTAAGCAGTTTCTCCCGATACTTCAACTCCTGACGATTGCTCTCAAGTAAATCTACAATTTCGCGCTCATAAGATGATACCTTGCTATCGTCGTCGTCGGAGTCGTCGGAGGAGCTCTTTTCTTCTCTATCCCCAAGAGCCATGGAGCAGAAGCTCTTGCGGGATCTTCGGCGCTGGTGTGAGTGGCTCTTCGGCTTGTCTCCGAAGGCCATGAAGCAGAGGCCCGCCGGATCATCCTTGTCCTTCCCCTTCTTGATGGCGATCTCCTCGTCGCTTGAGCTTGATGAAGAGGAAGAAGTCGTGGACTGCTTGGAGTAGATTTTCTCCATCTCGGCGAAGAAGGCCTTGTCGCACTTCTTGTTCTCTCGCCGGTAGTCCTTCAGGGCCTTCTTGAAGAACCGGGTCTTCGGCTTGCCCTTGGTGAAGGAGGGGCTCTCATGCTTGCCGGAGTCGTGGAAGCTGTTGCCGGTGCCCTTCTTGTATCCACTGCGCTTGGGGCAGTCGGCGATGAAGTGTCCTGGATCACCACATTCAAAGCATCCGGATTTTGTGCTGTGTCTTTTGAACATTCTTTTATCATAGACACGACGCACCCGGTTGTTAAAGAGACACAAATCATCATCTCCCAACAACTCAAGCTGGTCCTCAGTGATAGACATCAAAGAGAACCCAGCACAGCTCACAGTAGAGGGATCAACAGAAGGTGTAGCAAGGGCCAGGGATTTTGATCCAGAGCCAGTGAGATTTGATCTCAACTGGATATCTACCTCAGTGGCCTTTAGCTTGCTAAATAACTCAGAAATGGTCAAGGTATCGTATGAAGTACTCTCAACGATAGATGATACCTTGATCTCCCAGATCTTTGGGTCCAAGGTATGAAGAACCTTGAGCGCCTGCTCGTGATCTGAGACTAACTGAGCACCCTCAGCCTTGTTGTCCCGAAGCTTGTTAATGATCGACTGAAAGCGACCAAACAAGGCCTCAACAGATTCACCCGGCTTCTGTGTAAAATTCTCATATTCACGCCGGTAGGTCTGATAGAGCCGAGCCTTGACCTGTGCTGTTCCCTCATGGTGTGCCTTGAGGGTAGCCCAGATCTCTCTCGCAGTGGAGAGATGACTCACACGCTCAAACTCTGTGGGACCTAAACCAGAAAACAAAATGTTCACAGCCTTACTGTTGCTCAGATGCTGAGCAATGATACCAGCAGTACCTTGCTCAGTAACTGGCAGAATGACAAACGTGCTGTGAACGCAAATGTCCCATATGTCCGAACCCTGGCTCATGAGATAGGCTCGCATGCGAGTCTTCCAATAATTATAGCCATAGGCTTCCAAGGACGGGACCTTGCCAGGAGACGTCATAGTCACTACTGGGGTTTAGAACCGGTTAAGGTATGGAAAAACCCTAACCTTGCTCTGATACCACTTGTAGGACCGAAAGTAGTGACCAGAGGGGGGGGGGGGTGAATGGGCGCCTTAAAAATTCTTTCGAATCAATGGCCTGTTCCCAATACCCAACGCACCTCAAAAATACTACGCAGCAGAAAATAAACAGAAGGCCTAAGTCTAAAGGTTTCTAACCTAGAAGCATCTGATGATAAACAGTGTAAAACTAAAGTGGTGCAACTAGGCAGATAAACAAGTTGTAACAGGCCTATACTTCTCAATGAAATGATCTAAGTATGTAAAATGTGAAAAGAGAAGTTACTGTCCAAAGTTGTCTCCTGTTCGAAACTTGGCGAAGCCCCCTTCGCACGTTTGTCATTCTTCGGAGGTTGATGACGGAGTCTGTCCGAAGTGCCGAAGGTGTCACTGTCTAGCCTAGTTCGAAGTGATAAGAAGCGAAGTGTACTTCGGAGCGAAGTAAAAACAGTGCCGGAGCTTGGTTCGAAGTAAGCACTTCAAAGACAAGACTTCGAACACAACTTCAAGTTACGAGCTTCGGAGCGAAGTAAACCAGTGCCGAAGCCTGCTTCGAAGTATGCACTTCGAAGACAAAACTTCGAACACACTTAGAACCGAAAGCTCCGAAGCTGAACCTTCGAACACAAAAACTTCGAACACAACACACAAACAGACAACCTTCGAACAAAGAAGCGAAGTCTGTCACGTGACAGAAAAACAAGTCCGAAGCCTACAACTTTACCTTCGAAGAAAACAAGCTCCGAACAAAGAAGCGAAGGGTGACAGGCTTCCAAGAAATCAATGCGAAGCTAAGTGGAAGGGCAAACTTCGATGACAACTCCGAGACTTATCGAAGTGTGAACTTCGAACAGCTAGGGTCGGAGTACCTCCGCACTGTCGATCGAAGTATGCGATGCTGTCCGTTTAGAAAATACTTTGAAGCTAGCAACACAGGACACAAATATTTAGGTTCGAAGTCTGAGCGAAGCCTTTAAAGATGTTCGATCGGAGCCTGCCTCACGGAGTTAAGGGGCTTCGCACAGAACCGAGCTTCGCCAGACACACTCAGAAAAAGGTAAAAGAGACTGTCAGCTTCGATCAAAAAGCTGAGCAATAGAAGGTGAAAAGCTGCTGCAGAACACTGTAGCTACAGTAAAGCAGTACTACTTGCAACAGCAAGAACTAGTACTCAGTTCGTGAAGAACAGAAACACCAGAAGAACCTTCACCTCAAGAATAAAATTCACCAGCTCGTAGCCAGGGCAATAACTCCCCAAACCAAACAAAATGCAAGCAATAAATTCACCAGGGACCAAAGCATTTACGCATCCAAGAGATTTGAGCAAGAAAAATGCATACACAGTGAAAGGGAAGCCCTGGCGGCGCACACAGGAGAGAGAAGACAGGGGACAAAGTGACCCAATGGGTGGATTTGATTTCAGCACAAAAGGGTAGTCCAAACCCTAGGGATTGGGGTGCTATTTATAGGCAGCCCAACACTAGGAATATTCTACCAGCCCCTTAGGGTTTTTACAGACTCAAAAATAAAGAAAAAGACTCTACTGCCCTTAGGAATTTTTACAGACACAACTGTCTGACTGTGGGCCTAGAGATACAGATGACATATCCGGAAGCTACTCTTCTGGACAGTCGGATACAGAATCAACGGTTGTCAGTTTTACGCTGAAACTGACAAAGCCTCCACCAGCTTTGCACCAGGTACCCGGATTGGGCCGGCCCGACTCCGCAGCTCTCTCAGCCTGGCAATCGCTCACCGCCCGTGTACCTGAGTCAGTCCTGGTCAAACAGCCCAGTGGGTCTTCTACTGCTTTTGGCCCATGCACCCGAATTGGGCCAGCCCGACTTCGCAGCCTCCTCTGCCCGACAGTCGCTCGCTGCCCGTGTACCTGAGTCACACGCGGCCCATGAAACAGCAGATCTCCTCTCTTCTTCAGTCCTTGTTGACTATCGTTGACAATGACTCATCACTTCTAGAGCCATGAGGCCCACGCTATTCAGCATGGCTCCTCAAGTGAGAAGGACCAGATGACTTAGAGAAATCCGCTCCAAAAACTCTCGCAACTCTAAAAATCTTACAAACCAAAATGCCATCAGAATTGAGTACTAACGAAGTATTGCGATGAAAACGCACTTCGAAGCCCTCGTCAAGCAACTGAGATACAGAAAGCAAATTGTATCCCAAAGTTTCAATCAAAGCAACATCTCTGAGAGTGAAACTCGAATTGATTCTTACCATACCTTTACCTTTAACTCTACTCCTTCGATTATTGTCGAAGGTGATTTGCTCCTTTTGCTTGGTTGTGGTGAGGTAGGATAACCATGATGAGTTTCCGGTCATATGGCGTGAACAACCGGAGTCCATGATCTATGTGCTCTCCAAGCCTTGGTCTGGTGCCTACACAAAATGAGAGAACCTCGATCGCTCAGTGCTGGGATGAGTGAAAATATGACGAGGCATCCAACACTGAGAGATACGAGCAGTAGGCAAAGTAAACGTAGATTGTCTACACACAGGTAAAGTAGAGTGATGCAAAGTGTGAGGTCTACCTACATGATGCAATTCAGACACACGACAAGATCTCCCAACCTGTCGAGGTACAAAGCTCCTTACACGTGGTCTAGCACCATACGCGACATGGTGTAGACCACGAGGGACATAACCTCTCCGGGAAGCACGGGGAGCCTCAAAACCATAATGTGAGTAAAAGTCAGGCTCATGCATACCAAAAGAAAGGTAATGCATGTCCTGAAAACTCAACGCCTGTGAACATCACTCATCCTTGATGCGACGAAAGCAAAACCCAATCAAATGACCCACCAACTGATAGTAAGAACAATGAAACACTCTTCTAGGGGCACTCACCTAGGTCATAGGAGCAATTCTCATAGGCTCCTTGAGTTTCTGCTGAGGGTTTTTCATGAGAGGAGGAAGTGGTATTTTCTTGATAGGCTGGATGGGTTTCTTGGCTTTTTGTGGATTGTCTAACTGGGCTCTCTCTTTCACTAAGGTTGTGGGATCGGAATGGCAACTAGAGGGGGGTGAATAGGTGCCTCAACAAATTTTCTCTAATTGATGGCCTTTTCAAAATTACCCCAACGTTCCTCTAAAAATTACAGAAACTAAATTGAGACTCAAAATTCAAATTCAGAACATCAATCAAATCAAATTCAAATTTCAGTATAAGTCGGAGTATGAGATGCCGAAATACTCTGTCGGAAATTGGTCTACCAAAATTCCAAGTCTAGTTCTTAGATTGGTTTACCGATAGGAGGCTGTCGGTATTTGAGATGCCGACATGGTTCAGAAAATTCAAAAATGATTCAAAAGCAAATTCAGCAGCAATTAATCAATTTGTGCTTCAACCTGACTGTTGTAAATGATATTCAATATTGTCAAATAGTTGTATGCACATTTTCATTCAAGATCAAAAGATTCAAAATCCTTTAGAGCAATTTGATCACACAACAATACTACTATAAAGAATAATACAGATTTACACACCAGAACTTTTTAGAACATAACACTATTTAGGAAGGGTAGTTAAATTTTGAATCATAAAGTGTGTTCATGTAGTAAGAAGTTCAGAAGTAGCAGGAAACAGACAATGTTCAGATATAGCTGAGAACTAAATTTAGTGCCGTAGAAACAAAGCCAAAACAGCAAAACACAGCTGATCCAATAAATAGATATTAGCTCAACTTTAATGAACCACTGTAATGAAATTTTAAATCAATCAAACTAAATTCCAGTAAATTAGTACAGCAGTTCTTCTGTATCTCATCAAATGTATCAAGATGGCATTTGCTGTTTCATAGCTGACACTCAAAAAAATAGTTGGGCAGTGCATGTACTGATTGTAATTCTGATGGAGATGATTTTAGAAGATTATTCTTCAACAATTGCAGCGGTACAAGAACAGGTTAATCAGCCAATCAAACTTGAATCATCCAGAATTAAATTAGGATACAAAACCAACACTGCTCTGTAAAATATATTCAACAACTGAATATGAGTAGCAATGATTATGTAGCTTGTAAAATATTCTCACATGTCAATTAACCAGAAACATAGTGAAGGTCAAAACCACAAAGAACAGTACTCTTCAGAGGATTGAAGTCTTTTCTCAAGTTTCAATCAAAACTGGAATTCTGTGCAGTAATCAAGTAAATGCAATATTCATGTCACCCAAGATAATATGGAATCTGATTGAACCAAAGAGTATCATTGACAAGAATTGAACTAAATACAACACATTGGTTCACAAATCTGTTTCTGAAACTTGCTGAGAATGAATCTCATGTTCATCTGCAAAAATAGAGAACCTAATGCTTTATTTAACCAGAATATTCATGCACACCCTTGTAACAAAAGAATAGCACTACACAGTGTGTATCTCAGTTTCAATCAGCAGATCTACTAGCATGAATTTTGCTAGCATTTAACCACAACAAGAAACATCCAAATCTGTAGAATTTCAACAAAACATCAGGATAAAGATGAAATCTCAAGCCATTCAATTCTGCAGTAAGTTTTGCTTGAGATGAACCAATCAATAGATAACACTGATCTGAATTGCTACAGAATTTGCCAATCTGTAAAAGTATCAAGCCATACTGAAGATCAAATTACTTTGAACAGAGAAACAAACACAGCACAGCAACCAGAAACCACTTTTGGTTTCTCTGGACAATTTTCAGCCTCCAGATTCTTCAACAACAGAACACTTCTTAAAGTTTTTCAGCACATTTAGTGAACCAAAAACTCTACGAAGATGTGGTCATAAACTTTTGCAAACTTCAAAAATGGAACCCTGGAAACATGGATAAAAAACACAAATAGTACCTGGTGCTAGAGAGTGCTGGCTGCGCTAGAAATTTCTTTAGCCAAACTGGAACGCATAAATTTTCAACATGATGAACAGTGTTTGCACAAAAATAAAGACCAACCAAAAATGATAGAACTAATCAGAATTTTTGTGGTTGGTAGCTCCCAAAATGACAGCCAAAAAAGTCTCCTAACCGTAGGGCATGGAGTCCTTTATATAGGCAAGCCCATTAAGGAAATCTCCAAAATGCCAGTAGGGTTAAATTGGAGGGTATTTACCTAAATGCCAAAATTTATTTTTAGAATTATTAATTATAAAAATACATTAATGTATACTTCTAATTTATTACAACATTTACCCTATTTTCTTAATATTTTCAGAATTTGAAAATTCCAAAAAATACTAAAAGATTACACTTAATCTAGACTACTAAACAAAAAAATAAACTCCTAATTACTGGAACGTAAAAACATTTTTTGTTGTGACAGTTTTTAGCAAAAACCAGCAAAGCCTTCTCGATCGCCGACATGTGACGCCAATCTATGAACTCAACCGACATAAAGTCTTTCCCGCTCTCGATTGCCTTGAGCCGCTTGTCCACTTGCACTGGCCTCCCTTTCGCTGACTTGACCATCACGTTGTCTCGTCCATCCATCCGTGCATGTCTTGCTCTATCTCCTCGTGCACTCCTGAGATCATCTACAACTTCACCAGGCATCCTTGATCCTCTTGCATCGAGCTCCCCGCTTGACCCTTGACACCCTTCACACATGAGACAAGCCAAAACACGAAACACGAAGCATACCTATACCCTCGGCACAATCCATATCCATACATCGATCCCATCGATGCATGCAAACCACCACTCACTCATCTCACCAGATCGCGCAACCTTGTCAATCACTCATAACAAAGATAAAAACCACAATGCGACCTCACTTGGTTTCACAAAGGTAGTGGGTGAGGAAACACAATTGTGCTCTGAATGTTTGTAGAGGTTCTCTCAAAACCCAACCCTAGAGCTAACCCTGCCCTGTCAGCACACATCTTGGTCTTGGCCAAGAGCAAATCCATTCTTTCCTTTCCCTCAGTGCATTTCTTTACCATAGAAAGAACGTATTCATTTCTAGTCATGAGATTTTTAGCTTGCCCTCTAGCAAAACTTAGTTGGTCCTTAAGGGTGATGCAGGTGGATCAAGCAGACTGCACATCCTTAGAACACTGAGCACTCTCCAATCTAGCCTCTAACTCCTTCGCATCCATGTCTCTCAATTTAATGATATCAATTAATAAGGGACAATTTAAACAAGCATCAGAAGAAATAGGTCTAGACTCAACTATCAAAAGCTACTTCTGTGCAGTCTCAAGCTCATCAACAGTTTAAGCATGCACAGAATGCAACTGAGCAAGCTCACCCATGACAATAGTGCAAGATTCACATTTAGCATCATCAATTTTAGACTTAAGCATGGCATAATCAGGAGAAACTGATTCTAGCCTATGTCTAAGGTCTTTTTTATCTCTAGCGGCCTGAGCAAGTAATCTATCCCGACCAAGAACTACCTCATTTAGTTCATCAACTTTAATGGAAAGCTGGTCATAGGATAGTAGTACCTCAAATTAGTCTAGCTCATCGTCACTATGACTGCTATCGGCCATGAAGCAGAGGCCAGTGAAATCTCTTGCTTTCTTCTCCTTTTCCTCCTTCCTTGGATACTCTTCCTCCTCATCAGATCTTGACTCCTCAGTTGAGGAAGTGTCGATGTCGCTTAGTGTCGCGTCAAAAGCTTTGGAAGAAGCCTTGGCTACCCTCTTAGACACCTTGTCACGCTTACCATTTGTATAGGTTTACTCTCCTTCTTGTAGTGTTTGGGGTGCTCACTCTCTTCTCTCCTCTTAAGCTTAGGAAAATTGGCCTTGATGTGAGAAGTGTCACCACACTTAAAACAACCACTAAAACTACTTCTCCACTGATCCCATCTTTCATTGTGAAAACGGGTGAATCTCTTGGCAATGAGAGTAATCTCTTCATCATCCAAAGTATCCACATGCTCCTTAGTAACAGAGACTAGTGATGACAAAGCAAAACCACCTGCAAGAACACAAGTGCCAGATAAGCTTGGTTATGCACTGGTGCCACAGCTAGAGCCAGAAACTAGTGCCAAGGGTTGAGGAAAAGAGTTTTTGTGCCCTGCAAGAGATTCCTTGGCAATCTCTGTGGACTTCACCTTGCTGAAGAGTTCATCACAGGTCAATGTGTCATACCCTGTGGACTCCTCAATGCTGGATATCTTCACTTCCCAAATGCTATGATCGAGAGCATAGAGTAGCTTGATACCCCTATCATGCTGATTGTAAGCAATCGTCCTAGTGGATCGCAAGTTACTCACTATCGCGTTAAAGCATGAAAACATGCCTTAAAGTCTATACTTCATAGGGTGCTTCACTAGTTAACTGTGAGGAGTCAACCTCAGATCAACACAGAGCGAACATGCACCAGAAATATACACAAGACTCACACGCATGAGATATAGAAGACACTTCGTTGGAAAAAACACAGAGCAGGACTGAGATTAACTTAGAGTGAAGTGAAGTATAGAGAACTCAACTCATGCAATTTAAAACACATATACAAGTTAAAGCAATGGATAGAAAACATAATGGAAATTTCATTGCTAGAACAGGGAACACAAAAACTCACAAGTTCAGAGAACACTTCATGGTGGCTGGCCAAAGCTATAAGGAAAACATAAGGTTCTAAAATGGAGTGCACATTGTTACCCTAGTCGTCAGCCTACCTCTCCTTTTTTAGGCACTACTCTAACTTGCGAATAGACTACAATACCCCTGTTGACACGAAAACGTGCCCCCGCACTTGGGTCAGTCCGGCGATCCAAAAACACACGGATACTTAGGGACGGGCCTAAGCGTGACGTAGCACCGATGCCGCGTTCTGACTTCCCTTAATAGTGATAAGGGGGTGGAGTCGCCAGGCAACCAGATTACAAGAAATAATTCAATTAGCCAAAAGAAATAGATCAAATAGGTTAAAATCGGAAAACCTGTTGGAGTCCTCCTGGTTCAAAGTCTAATGCGAACAGTGCGTCGAAGGGTACCTTCAGCTCTCGGTGCGAAGTGCTCCGCCGAAGGGTGCTTCGGCGCTCGGCGAGAAGTGCTCCGCCGAAGGGTACTTCGGCGTTCGGGCTGATCCGGTCGAAGGTAGACTCCGAACGGATCTGAGCACGATGATCACCTCCGAACAGCGGGGTTCGGCGTGAGATCTCTGATGCAGCGAATTACAGAGTGGTGACGCGAAGGCCACGTGTGGGTGCAACTTCGTCCTGGCGCATAATATGTTCGTGTCGAAGCCTGTCATGACAAAGTATGCTAGCAAAGCCTGTTGTCAAAGCCTGCGATCTTGTCGAAGGGCATCCTCGGGACCTCCGGAACCGATCTCTCAGCTCCGAACACCTCCGGCGAAGGGGCTCCGAATGTGCGAACCTGCAACAGGGATTATGCGAAGTACCAATTCGGCCTTACGACCGAATTTGCGAGGTGTTGCACGGATGGCGAAGGTAGCAATCTATTACACAGATTAGCGGATACTTCACAAGCGAAGTAACAAGGCGATAGCAATCTGTTACGTAGATTAACGGGGACTTCACAAGCGAAGTACCAAGGCTTACCACTGTTCCGTAGTGACGGACGGAGCGCTTCCAGGCAAACCCACGAAGAGGTACAGAAAAGTAATGGTAAAAGTAAAGGTATGATCAAAGCGTGGCTTTGGTTTGGTTTGTGTTGGGGGGGGAGGGCTCTCCACGCCGGCCAGGCCTCTCTATTTACAGAGGGTTAACTCTAATCTAATCTACTATTAATCCGGCCTGATAGAGATAAAGATTGAGCTGGAAACGCATCCAACTCTATCCCTACCGAAGTGGGCTTCGGCCAGGCCCGCTGAGGCCTACTCCTTGGGCCGAAGCTTCGGTAGCGTGGGCTTTGGCCAGGCCCATCTCGGCTTGCTCCTCTGGCCGAAGCTTCGGTAGCGTGGGCTTCGGCCATGCTTGTTGTGGCTTGTTCCTCGGGTCGAAGCTTCGACATTGTGGGCTTCGGCCAGGCCCGTCGAGGCTTGCTTTTGGGCTGAAGCTTCAATAGCGTGGGCTTCCGAAGCTTCGGCAGTGTGGGCCTCCGAAGGCCTCTGAAGCTTCGGCAGCGTGGGACTCCGAAGGCTTCCTGGCCGAAGCCCATGGGCTGGCTGGAGGCTTTTGGAGCCCATAGATTGATGGGCTTCAGCCCTTGAGGGCTTCGGACAGACCCTAGACATGTGCATTTCCGGCCCAAATCACCAAAAATTGATATTTTGATAATCTAGCCATTAATGTCATTTTCTGCTATCAACACTTGCGCCCCTGCCTTTTAGTGAACTAGTGAACTAAAAGCACAACGAGCTTGAGACGATATGTTCATATCGGCTTTTCGACACTTTTATGACGTTTGCCACACACTCGGGAAATACCCTTTCAAGTACCTACCATTCAAAGCCCTTCGAAACCGCTCTCTCTATAGGGATTCCAACACGTATGCATTGCCGGGAGCGATTTCGACTATCTTAAAAGGACCTTCCCAACTGGGTGACCATTTGCCGAATTTGGGACTTTTCGTGCCTAAAGGCAAAATCGTCTTTCATACCAAGTCTCCTATTTGAAACGATTTTGGTTTAACCTTCTTATTGTAGACTCTAGCTACTCTCTTCTTGTCTATCTCTATGGCTTCTAAAGCTCTTAGTCTCTTATCGGTCACTTCCTCCAGATTATCCTTGAGAAGAGCTTCATATTCATTGACCGATAAGACATCTTGCTTCAACACTCTTAAGGAGCCAAGATCTACCTCTACAGGCAGAACAACATCTTGTCCATATACCAACTCATATGGACTGACCTTGGTGGCACCGTGCTTTGCAATCCTACAAGCCCATAATGCCTCGGAAAGCAATTCATGCCACCGTTTAGGAAACTCTTCAATTTTCTTCTTAATAAGCTTAATCATGGTTTTATTACTAGACTCGGCCTGACCATTGGCCTGAGCATAGTAAGGTGAAGAGTTTATCAACTTAATGCCATAGTACTCGGCGAAGTCTCTTACTTCTTTAGAATCAAATGAACTACCTTGATCCGTAGTAAGAGTTTGAGGGATGCCGAATCTATGTATGATATGTTTTAAAATAAAATCACGTACCTCATTGTGAGTCATGTTCTTGAGAGTTACGGCCTCGGTCCATTAACATGAACCGATGCCCTTTCGAGGAAGGAGGGTAGATCTGGCCGATGAAGTCTAGACCCCAACCTCGAAACGGCCATGGCTTGACCATAGGATTGAGTAATGAGGCAGTAGCTAATTGGATATTGCCAAATTTCTGACATGCCTCACAACCTCTGTAGTACTTGAAGCAATCTTCAGTCATAGTCGGCCAATAAAAACGCGCTCTTTTGAGCATCCAACTCATCTTTTGGGCCGACTGGTGACTGCCGCAAAGCCCCTCATGGACTTCTCCTGTAGCCACCTAGGACTGCTCATGATCTAAACATTTCAATAGCACTCCATCGATGGTTCGGCGATACAATGTGTCGTCTACCAACACGAATTTGTACTCTTGTCGCCGAACCTTCCGACCAACCCTTCGGCTAGGGTCTTTCAAATACTGGACGATTGGGATTCTCCAATCGCCCTCACAGATTTTAGAGGGCTTCGCTGGTCCACCTTTTGGAAGAAATTCTAAAACACTGACTTCAGGGTGCCCCCCGAGCCATTCCAGCTCCTACCGAAGCCCGGCCGAATTGGCTGCTTGGAGCGTGCTGGGCCGAAGCCCTCTAGAGGGTTCAGACTCTAGAGAGTCTTCCCCACCCGAGAGACTTCGGACTATAGGCTTCGGCATGCCGGACCCCTCGGTGGGCGGAGCACTCCGATCCAGGGGCTCTAGCAGGCGGTGGCTTTCAGCGTCCTGAGGGCTTCGACCCGAAGGGTGCGCCTGTCCATCATCACTGGCTTTGGCAGTGAGACCAAACATCGGCTTTTTCAACATGGAAAATTTCCCTCTCCTGACTTGGTAGCCAGATGCTTGCTGAGCAAAATCATTAGCGATTGAATTGGCTTTTCTTGACACGTGAGATATTTTGAAATCAACAAAAGTAGCAACTATGTCTAGGCACCTGTCCAAGTAGCTATTCAGCAGGCCATTAAAACATTGAGCATTCTTGGCTACTTGTTGTACTACTAATAATAAATCACCGTACGCATGAACATGCCTAGCGCCTACAGACTTCAATAGTTAAAGACCTAGCTGTTGGGGGAAATTACTCCATTTCCAGGGCTTAAAGATTAATCCTTCAAAGGCTGAGGAGGACTCCGAAGCTAGTGAACTGTTGTTCGAAGCATGCGTTGCCACGCCGAAGGGTGCAACGGTGCGAAGCGCTGGAGAACCCTCCGAAGGGAAGATGGAGGCCTCGAAGCCGAAGGACATGATTGATTGGATGTCCAGCTTATCCATCTACCTTGCAGTACTTTACCGTGTATAACCTTGTTTATAGTACCGAATAGTTTCCACTATGTCGGTTGTAATCTAGGGGTAAATAGGTCTTTTCCTTATGCTTTTTCCCCTATAAATACCCCCATCCGTACCTTGTAAAAGGGGGATCAAAAACAAGTTATTCATTTACTCTTATTCGGACCACTTGAGCTATTATCCATTTTGGAGGCTCAAAGTAGTCCTAAAACACAAACTCCCTGTTTGCCCGTTCTTGATTTCAGAGAACCTGTTGGCATAATATTTGCGCCAACAGTTGGCGCCGTCCATGGGGAACCAAGTTCTAAAAGCTTGTTCTCTGTTGCTGACTGCACTTCGAAGAGTACTTACGAAGGGAGCCTCGGAGTCTCAGGATTCCGCGCACCCTTCAGTTAAGGGCTTCTTAGTGCAGCCCGAAGGCCTTCTCTTGACCCCTCGAGTCGTTCGAAGTCCTCCATCTCCAAGACCTCTTCGTGGCTAGCTATGCCTCTGAAGTGAAGTCAGGCTTCGGGTCCCCTCTGAAGGTCCCCTCGGACCACAGGAGCCGGACCCTCGACTAATCCGGCGATTCCCGCAGAGACTGCTGGGCGTCGAGCGCCCCGGGGCCCTCTGGCTCCTCCTACGGTGCTTCAGACCGACTACGCAGCTAGCCAAGACCCAGAAGTGCCCTCCGACGAAGGCAAAGGCCCTCCCGAAACCGAGGCTATGCAGCTAGCCAAGCTTTAGGAGGAGGTATACAGGTGGAGGCAAGAGGCCGCCGATCGCCTCCGCACTCAAGCTTCCACCGAAACTCCAGGAGGGCCTCAAGACGGTGGTACCCACAATCCCCCAGAAGTTATCCAAGTCCCGGAGGAAGCCGAGAATGCATCCTTCGATAACGAGTCTCCATTACACTCGGATTTGCAGAGAGTGCCTTTCGACCCCAGATTCAAGGCCTCAAAACTGCACAAGTACTCCGGGGGGTCGGACCCCGGAGAGTTCGCCCGCTCTTACGCCATGGCAATAGAAGCTAGTGGAGGGGTGCAAAGCACTATGGCAGAATGCTTCCCCCTCGCCCTCGAAGGCGTGGCACTCCGCTGGTTCTGGTCCCTAAAGCCAGGATCGATCAGTTCCTGGGAGCAGCTTAAGAAGAAATTTGTGAGCAACTTCCAAGGCACCTTCGTGGCCCCAATGTCCACAGGATGTTTGTTCCAGGTAAAGCAGCGGGTGGGAGAAACCCTCCGGGAGTACTTCACGTGCTTCGCCCACACCAAGTCACAGATCAAGGGCCTGTCTACCTCTTCGGTAGTTGATGCTGCCCGCGAAGGGGTGCTGAACCCCGACCTCCTCAGAAAACTCCATCGAAAGCCGGTGACGTCTGTGGCGCAGCTCATGGCATACTTTGAACAGTATGCCAAGGTGGAGGAAGGCTGTCTTCGGCGAGCTGAAGCACCATTGCCCACCCTCCGAGAAGTCAAAAGGGAGCCCGAAGCCTCCGCTCCTCTGCAACCTCCACAAGACAACCGCTTCAACGAGTACAAGCGGGCGAAGAAACATTTCCGTTCGGAGGTGCTAAACATTGCACCTTCAGCTCCGAAGGCACCTGCCAATTTCCAGCAGGCGAAGAATTTCAAGGCCGGGCCGCCGAAGCCTCAAGAAAGGATGCCGGTCAGGCGCCAGAGTTTTTTCTGTTGCGTACATGGCGACAATTGAAGCCATGACACGAAGGATTGTAAGGCAGTGTTGGCCCTTCGGGGCGACTACCTTGAGCGAAGTACCGGGTGGGGTACTTCGGATCGGGCCCCACCATCGGCACGCTCGGAGTCTGTACAAGCTGTGGCCCGAGCCGGTGCCCTCGAAGCCCCCATGCGGCTGCCGGTGGCCAGTATTATGCCACCACCAAAGCAGGAAGACCCGCAGGACCGCGACAAGAGAGTGGTCCTGCCCATCTCCGGAGGGGGGACCCTCGGAAGCATGTCCAAGAGGCAGTGGCGCGAATACGTCCGCGAGGTCGGACACATTGGGACCTCGAGCTCCGCCGAAGGGATGCCAGAGTGGTCCCGCGTGCCCATCTCGTTTACATCCAGTGATGCTGCGGGGGTGAAGTTCCCCCATGCTGACCCATTGGTCTTTTCTGCTGATATAGCAGGAGTGGAGGTCCGAAGGATCCTGGTAGATGGTGGGAGCTCCGCGGACATACTCTTCGTCCAGGCCTTCGATCAGATGTGCATACCTCGGAAGCATCTACTTCCAGCAGCCCGGCCACTTCAAAGGTTCTCAGGACCGCCTCTCGATGCCCTCAGCCAAATAGGCCTCGAGGTTGCCTTCGGAGAGGGGCCTTTGGCCCGAGTAGAAGAGGTGATCTTCGATGTGGTTGACGCCCCATACGCTTACAATGCTATCTTCGGCCGAGGGATGTTGAACCAGTTCGGGGCTATAGCACACCATAATTACCTTTGTCTCAAAATGCCCACGCAAGGTGGAGTGCTTACTATTTTAGGAGACCAAGCTGTAGCCAGGAGGACGGAGTACGGCCATGGGCAGCCATTGGACCCCCGGCAAGTGCATAATGTGGCGGAAAGCGTCGAAGCACCGGAGGCCTCGAACCCTCCGAAGGGGTCCTCGCTCAAGCCAAGCCCGGACGGCAATGTCGAGACAAGAATAATTGCGGAAGATGGCAAAGAGTACCCCGTGCAGTTTGGCAAAGGGCTATCTCCGGGAATAGCCGCCTCGTTAGAAGAAGTCATCAGGAAAAATATGGATCACCATCAAGGTGGGGTCCCAAGAAGTCCCAATCCCAGAAGGACCCCCTCCGGAGTGCGACGGAGGTAAGGTCCCGATGACTGATGAAGGGAGCTCCGCCGGTTTGACCGCTGCCTCCGGGCCGGTCCGACCGCTTCCTCTACCGAGGGCTGATCAGCCTACCTCGGCCGGTCCAACCACCTAGTTCTAGGATCCTAGCACACTTCGGTCAAACTAGCCCACCGAGGTCAGTCCTACCGACAACACTAAGAGAGAAGGATCCGTCGGCTGTAAACACGATGAGGCCGACAAGGGCAGTCTCCGTTTGGCTAAACTGTACGGGAGTAAGTCTGTGGCGCCTGGCACCAAGACAGATCCTTCGTGGGCACCCCCGGGCATGTCCAAATCGCAAAAGAGGTGGCTACAGTGTTTTCGAGCCTAGAAGATGCTCAATAAGTAGGACGAGGATGATCAGGATGCCATTTTCAACAAGATACATCCCCGACCAGCAATGAAGTAGGTTTGGAAGCTGAAGCCGGTTGCCGTAAACCTCCTGACTCCTACTCCAAGTGACGATGGTGATGACATGGTGGACGATGCCTACACAACGGTATCCGAGGGGCCCCCTCCTTAGGCGATGGACATAAACGTCGTCATTCTTCTAGTTGAGTTTGCTCTCCCATATGATGAGGTCGAGGTCGCCCAGTTGAGCCTCGGCCCACATGAGTCGATTTTTGAGAAGCCCAAGGATATGACTCGTCACCTGAAGCCTCTCTACATCAAGGGGCACATCGACAAGAAGACGATCTCAAGGATTCTTTTAGATGGAGGCGCCACCATCAACTTGATGTCGTACTCTCTACTAAAGAAACTCGGCAAGAATGAAGATGACTTGATGAGGACCAACTTGCTCTCAACGACTTCTACGGTGAGAGATCTAAGGCCAATGGCGTACTTTCTTTGGAGCTGACAGTGGGAACCAAGACATTGTCAATGTGCAAGGTAATTATAGTGTACTTTGCACCAGTGACTGACTCAGTGGGACAACGATGATGTAGAGGTTGTACCAGCTGATACTTTGTCCAAAGTTGCTTTGGCCGATGTGTCTATTGACGCCATCCATGATAAAGTAGAATGTTTATTAGGTAGAGATCTCTCAGATTATCACTTTGTTAGAGTGTTTGAGGGACGTTTTGTTCTAGTGTCTGTAAAGCCGGCTGTAGCGCAACTATCTCTAAATTAGTGGTCATGACTAGTAAAAGTAATCTTGATTGGCTAAAGTCTCGTGTAGAGCAATATCGGTCTTCTAAAGATGGTATTGCCGAAGCCATTGAACATTTTAGCTAGGTAGGAAAGTTAGGTCAAGGTTTTGCATCGGCCGACCCTATAGAAGATGTCGATATAGGCGATGGTAATATTCCAAGGCCAACTTTTGTAAATAAAAATTTGCAGGCTGATGAAAAGGCCGAAGTAATAAAGTTGCTTCAGTCATACGTCAATTGTTTCACATGGGAGTACAGTGAGATGCTCAGACTTAGCCATGAGCTCATCAAGCATCGGCTGCCTATCAAACCAAATTTTATTCCTTATAAACAACCCCCTCGTCACTTTAATTTGGCCGTGTATGACCGAGTTAATGAGGATATAGAATGATTGCTCAAGAATGGGTTTATTAGGCCATGCACGTACGCTGAATGGGTTGTTAACATTGTGCCTGTAGAGAATAAAGGTAGTGGCAAGATTTGAAAAGGGACACTCCTAAGGACGAGTATCCTATGCTGATGGCCGACATGTTGATCAATGATGCTTTAGGACATAAGGTATTAAGTTTTCTTGATGGCAACGCTAGTTATAATCAAATCTTTATGGATGAAGAGGATGTCTGTTGGGGGAGATAATCCCGGTGACAGTGGGAAGCATGAAGAATGATACAGTCTGGAGGAAAGGCTACGACCGGAAGACTCGAAGCCCTACGCTGAAGGTACCTGGGCCTCCGAACGAGGAGACCTAGGGGCCTCCGAAGGCTTCGGGGTGTGCCGGAGGGGCCCTCGGGGGGAGCGACCAGCCAGACGCTGGAGGCCAGCCTTCGAGCGGACCAGAGGCTCTGGGGGGCAACCATACTCGGGTTGGAGGTGACCTTCGGAGACTCCCCCCTTTGGCGCAGCGAGGAGATCATCTTCGACATCGTCGATGCCCTGTACGCCTACAACACCATCTTCGGAAGGGGGATGCTCAACCGCTTTGGGGCGATCGCCCACCACAACTACCTATGCCTCAAGATGCCAACTCCAGGAGGAGTGCTGTTGGTCCTGGGGGACCAGGCTGCGGCCCGCCGGGTCGAATATGGTCACTCGGCACCGCTGGAGCCACGCCAGGTCCACAGCGTCCGGGAAGGCTTGGAAGAAGTCGGATTGCCAGGCGTCGAAGACACTATGCCGAAGAGGCACCCAGCCAAGCCACTCTCGGAGGGGGAAATTGTCACGAAGGTCCTGGTCCGGGACGGGAAGGAGTGCCCGACCCAATTTGGAGGGGCCTAGAGTCGAATGTGTCAGAGCAACTCGAGGAAGTCATCCGCAACAACATGGACATCTTCGCGTGGTCTGATGAAGACATCCCAGGCGTCGACCGCTCAATTATCGAGCACTCTCTGGCGGTCGACCCGAAAGCTCGCCCGGTGCGCCAGGGGCTCTGAAAGCTGTCTGTCGAGCGAGCCGAGCTCGCCAAGGCCGAGACTGAGAAGCTGCTCCTAGCGAGGGTCATTCGGGAAGTGAGTCACACTGAGTGGTTTTCTAATCCAGTATTTGTTGAGAAGAAAACATCTGGCAAATGGCGCATGTGTATCGACTTCACTTCTCTGAATAAAGCTTGCCCTCGTGACCCCTACCCCATGCCTCGCATTGATCAGTTAGTTGATTCCACAGTTGGTGCCGAGCTCCTCAGCTTCCTCGACGCCTATTTAGGGTATCACCAGATCTGGTTGAAGCCGGAAGATCGGGTCAAAACAAGTTTTGTTACCCCTTCGGGAGTGTTCTGCTACGTCCGGATGCCTTTCGGCCTCCGCAACGCCAGAGCCACCTTTTCGAGACTGACATCTAAAGCTCTGGGCCACCAGATTGGCCGCAACGCCGAAGCACATATGGACGATATTGTCATTAAAAGTATGGTCAAGGATCGCCATAGTGCGGACATAGATGAAACCTTTGATAGCCTCCAGCGGTGCGGAATCCGCCTTAATCCAGAGAAGTGTGTCTTCGGGGCGCGCGCTGGGAAGCTGCTGGGGTACCTAGTCTCCAGCCGAGGTATCGAAGCCAGTCCAACGCAAGTCAGCACATTGCAAAACATGTCTCCTCCTCAGAATTTGAAGCAGGCGCAGAAGCTAGCTGGGCGCCTGGCTGCTCTTAGCTGTTTTTTGGCGAGAACGACTGAAAAAAGCTTGCCCATTTTTAAGGCGCTACGAGGCTCCAAAGACTTTTAATGGACTCCTGAATGTCAGGACTGTTTCGACCAAATGAAAGAATACCTCTCCAACCTCGTGGCCCTCGCCACACCTCGGGCTGCCAATCCTCTTCTGGTCTACCTCGCTTCCTCCGGCAGCGCGGCGAGTGCGGCCCTGATTCAAGAAGAAGACCTTGGCGGGAAGCTGGTGCAACGACCCATCTACTTCGTATCTGAAGTCTTCTCCAAAGAAAAAACTCGGTATTCCGAGCTCGAAAAGGTGGCATACGCTCTTGTCATGGCATCCCAGAAGCTTCGGCATTACTTCCTGGCTCACGATATCATTATTCCAACTGCATACCCATTGGGTGACATGTTCTGGAACAAGGATGCCACCGGACGCATCGAGAAGTGGGCAGTAGAGCTTGCTCCATTCGGGATCTCCTTCATGGCCCGGACTGTTGTCAAATCTCAAATCCTCGCCGACTTCGTTGCTGAATGGACGTCTGTGGCTGACCACGCCAGTATCGAAGCTGGTGAGGGGGTTTGGACCGTCTATTCGGACGGTGCCTACCAGGCTTCAGGAGCCGGAGCCGGAGCAGTCATTGTCTCCCCCTCCGGCCAGCAGGCTTCGTATTCCACTCGACTGAACTTCAAGGCTACGAACAATATCACCGAATATGAAGGAGTGCTGATAGGTCTTCGCATGGTGCATGCGCTCGGAGCCGCCCGCGTCGTAGTCAAGACCGATTCACAGGTCGTTGCCAGACATATAGACAAGAGTTTCTAGGCCCGGCACCCTGACCTCGCCGCCTACATCGAAGCCATTCGGAAATCCGAAGCATCTTTCAAGGGGATATCCGTCCAGAGCATCCCAAGAAGCGAGTACTGCCAAGCCGACGCCCTCGCTAAAGCTGGGGCCAGCGGCCAAGCCTTGCCGTCGGGCGCCTTCTTCGAAGAAACTATCAAACCTTCGGTGTCCCTCCGCGAAGAAGTAACACCCTCCGTGCCGGTCAAGGCCCCAGCGTCCCCTCGGCCAACTGCAGTTCTCTGCATGGTCAGCGATGATTGGCGGGAGCCCATTTTACGAGCACTCAGCGGTGATTTGGATGACCGGCCCAGTCTAGATCAGGCGCAGCTTCTACTCCGCGCCAGATCTTTTCAAGTCGTTGATGGCGTCATGTACAAGTCAGGGGTATGTTCCCTGCTGCTTCAGTGCATCTCTTGCTCGGACAGAATAACGATGCTCTTAGAAATCCACGAGAGGCTGTGTGGCAGCTGTTGGGGGAGATAATCCTGATGGCTGAAGGGGGGCCCACAAACAGGGGGTCCGAAGCCTGGAGCCGGAGGCCTCCCTCCGGTAGAAGGACGCCGGAGGCCACCCTCCGGCAGAAGGATGCCAGAGGCCGCCTCCGGCAGAAGGACGCCAGAGGCCGCCTCCCGGCAGAAGGACGTCGGAGGCCACCCTCCGAGGCAGACTGCTGGAGGCCGCCCTTCGGGGGAACTGCCGGAGGTCCTCCCCCAGCCCGTAGTAGCGAACCCAAGGGGATTCTTGGCGGGAAAAGGACTGGACAAGTCCACGGGGGGACAGGATCGCGATCCTGTGATCCGTGTCACGCGGCGTAGGCGGCACCCGACACGGATGATACATTGCCAGAGTCAAATCTTCCTGTCTGTACTATGTATAGTCCGTTTTGTCTGTACTGTCGACCGGCGGTTGACCGTGTATCTGTTGGCGGCCCAGAGGCGCTTGGCCTTCTCGACGGGGCGCCTTATAAATACCCCTTAATTGTAGTTATAAGACACGGGCTCAAGGAGCACTGAATACACTACTCTCATTTCCACCAAGAAAACCTGCTGGTCCGATCCGTCGTTCCAACAGTTGGCGCCGTCCATGGGGACCTTAGTCCAAGAAGTTACCGTCCTCTACACCCACTCACCAAAGCATGTCAAGCCGAAAGGGAGCAAGCGCGGTTCCCCCACGCCGGTCAGCCCGCACCACCGGGGTCGAAGGGGCCGGAGGTTCACTCGAGCGGAGGGCCTCGTCCAGCCAGGCCTTGACCGCGTTGGGGCCCTCGTCTTGCCAAGTCACCTGGAGGACTCTCTAGGACTGAGCTACCGCCGGGCTCGGAGATAGAAGGTGGCTCCCCCCGAAGGCGATGCGGTGAGAACTTGAAGCCGAAGGGAGGGGGCTGCCGGACGCCTCCAGGTGCCGAAGGATCCCGAGTGCAGCTACACGGGCCTATACCTCACCGTACTTCGACACGGTGAGGCCTGTCTACCAGACGACGGCCTGGATGAACTTTAGCCGGTGGCTAAGGGGCTCCCGAGCGATGTCGAAAGTCATACACCTGGTGCCGCAGCGCGCCAGCGCCCTCCGGAGAGACACTACGGTGTCGGCCGCCATCTTTTCTCCCTGGGCTAGCGTTTCAGTCACCTCCTCGTTCCGAGCCAGGAGGTCCGCCGCGGTCTGCTCGAGCTGGAGCACTCGGGCTTCGAGGGCCTCGGCGCTGGCTGCTGCTTCCCAGAGTTCATCCATCTCCGAGACCTGAGCCTGAAGCGCGAAGACTTCTCCTTCGAGTCGGTCCGCCTCCTCGGCTCGGGACCGAAGCCCCTCCACCTCGGCGGCCTGGGCCCGAAAGGCATTGACCTCTGCCTCGAGCTCGTTCGCTTGAGCAGCCCGCACTTGAAGCCCCTCCAGTTCAGCAGCTCGGGCCTTGAGGGTGTCGACTTCCGCTAATTGGGCCTCGAGCGCCTCGACTCTGGCGGCCCGAGGGCGAAGATCTTCGATCTCGGCCGCCTGCTCACGGACCAACCTCTCGGCAGCGTCCGCTCACCCGGAGAGCTCCGAAGCACTGCTCTCGCGGCGGCGGCGTTCGGAGAGCAGGGACAGCAGTGAGCCCTGCGCCAGCGTGACCACCTGCACGCGAAACGACGAGTCAGGGAAGGGGACTAGGGCTGCCGAAGGGCGCTCCAAAGAAATACCTGGCCCGCGGCGCTCTCGATAGCCCGGCCGAGGTCGATGCTGTCCACCAGGCTGAGCTCATCTATCACCCCAGCCTCCCACAAGCGCAGGTAGGAGTCGTTGACCGGGGCCACCCTCGACGCGAAGTCCTCGCCTTCCTCTAGCAAGGGGCACAAGGGAATCAGGGCCAGATCTGAGGCCCGGACGGACGTCCTTGCCCAGGAAAAACAGAGGTTATGGTTGAAAGGATTTGATGCTTTCGAGTAAAAGGATGAGCGGACTCACGTACCCACATCTGCAGTCTCGACAGAGGCTTCCGAAGGCTGGACGCCCCCCGGAGTGCCCGGCCGATAGAACAAATTGTCTATCGAGTTCACCGGGGAACCTGCTGCCGCCACGGCGAGTTCAGCCTCGATATCGGCGCTCCCTTCGACAGCTCCGAGGGGGTCAGCCAATCCCCCCCGGTCTAGGCTATCGGTCTCCCTACTCCCCCGAGAGCTGGGGGAGATCCCATCCATGGCCGGATCATGCGGGGGGGTGGACTTGGGAGACGATGCCACTTCGATAACTGGTGCCTCCTGCCCGGCTCTCGGAGCAGGCGGCGACGGGTTCGGAGGGATAGGAGTGCCTCTGGTGCCTTCGGTGGCCGGTCGCTCCGGTCGGACCGGGTCCAGGACCGCTAGGGGATCCTCCGGTTCCGTCCCGGCTCCTTCGCTGGAGTACCCCCATTCGGAGTGGGAGGTGGAGGAGTGAGCCGGGGAGAGCCTCTTCGGGCCCTTCACCACTTTCTTCTTCTTCGAGGGGTGCCTGGGGGAGGGGCCGACGTCGAGATCAGCCACCCTCTTCTTCGAAGCGGTGCGAAGGGCATCCCCCTCCGGGAGAGACGGGGGGAAAGTTCGAGCACGTCCCACACGCGGTTGTGCCGCCCCCAAGACCCCACAAGCTCCACCCGTCATTTGTACTCAGCCGGGGTGGGAGCTCCGAGGATCTTCTCAGCCATCCAGGCTACTTCGTCAGGGGTCTTGGCAACGAGCGACCCTGTAACCGAGGGTTAAGTCCGATAACCCCTCGAGCGCAATGAAAAGACTGATAAGGTCAAATAGAAGGCATATACTAACCGAGCTGACGGGAGAGCTCCGTCGATGTTGACTCGTCCTGGCTGCTCCAAAGCGACGCCGGCCACTCCTCCTTCAGAGGCGGGATCTCGAGGGCCATGAACTCCTCCGTCAGGTCCGGGATGCTCATCCAGCGGGCGACGATTTGGAGAAGCTGGATCCGGGCGGAGACCGAGTCGGCGCTGGCGTCAACGACCGCCTCCCTCCGGAACCAGATGTGACGCAGAGGTCCACCGAGCCTGGAGCTGAGCCCCACCCGGACGTAGAACCATCGGTGCACCCACTTGTAGTACCACCGCTCGTTGATTGCCTTCGCCGGGAAGGAGTCCGCGTACCTCTTCCGGAGCTAGAAATTGATGCTCCCGAAGGCCAACACCCGGTCCTCCTTCTTCTTCGGCTGGCAAAGGGCTTCGGCTGGGACTAACTCTGGGCTTGGCTTCCTGGCCCTTGATTCGGGGCTAAGGCGGCCCCTGGTCACCTGCTCGATGGACGCATCGGTACTCGCCGACGGCCCTAGCTCCAGGGTCTGTTCCCGGAACCGCTCCGAAGCCGGGCGGAGCTCCCGTGAGTCGCGCGCCTCTGCTGGACCTGAAGCAGTCACCGCCACCGCCGCTGCCACCGCTTCCATTTGGCGCTATAGGAAACGAGGGTCCATCGCCGCGGCAGGAGCACCCCTCTCCACCATAGCAAAAGGAAGCAGGGAAGGGGCTAGCGCAAGGAGGGAGCAAGAACTCTAGAGCAAGCAGACGGGTCCGTTTAAGACTGATGCTAAGAGACTAAGCAGGTGGGCAGGAGAGAGCTTGGTTGTCGGGTCAGGGGCTATTTATGCGTGAAGACCGCCGTGGCCCTAGCGCTTCAGCGTCGCGCCGGTCCACCTTTCGCCGCTCGATACGCGTGCGCCGGCTGCGCGGCATCCGCATTTAAGACCTCGCAGGTTCGCCCCGGGCACGCCCGTCTCCGACGGCCCGCCTTCCCCACGTCGCCCAGATGCCTAGCGAATTGATTGTGTTGAGTAATGCGCCAAGAGTGGTCGGTCAAAGCCCTTCCCTTCGCAGGGGCGTGAAACCGCTAGCTCTCTGAAGGCACCCCGAAACCGGTTCTCAGCCTCTGGATGCTAAGACGTTTCGGGGGTCCGGAACATCTTCGGAGCGTTCGGATGGGGCCGTCCCGCAGCAAGATTCAGAATCTCTACATAAGTTGGTTTCTTATAAAGTTATCGGGATTATCATGTGCGCTTCCACCCTCTCTCGTGCAGGGATCTCGAAAGGAAAGAAGAGAGGGGCTACTATTGGGGGAGATAATACCGGTGACAGTGGGAAGCGTGAAGAACAATACAGTTCGGAGGGAAGGCTATGACCGGAAGACCCAAAGCCCTACATCGAAGGTACCCGAGCCTCAGAACGAGGAGACCTAGGGGCCTCCGAAGGCTCCGGGGCGTGCCGAAGGGGCTCTCGGGGGTAGCGACCAGACGGACGCTGGAGACCAGCCTTCGAGCAGACCAGAGGCTCCGGGGGGCAACCGTACGTGTGGAGGACCCAGTCAAGGCCGCACGGGGACAAGATTGTGATCGTCTACGCCGTGTCGGGCGGCCTTTGCAGCGCCCGACACGGTTGATACGCTGTCAGAATTGCACCTTCTTGTTTGTACTATGTAACACCTATTCTTGTCTGTACTGCTGACCAATGTCAAACCGAGTAGCGGTTGGGGGTTTGGAGGTACCTGTCCCTTCAGGGCGGGTCACCCTATAAATACCCCCCCAACTGCAGTTGTAATAAACACACGATCCAAGAATACAGTTTGCGCACAACATTCCATTACTCTCATCCACCAAGAAAACCTGTTGGTTCGATCCGTCGTCCCAACAATGGCGGTGCCACTGTTAACTTAATGCATTACTCATTATTGAAGAAACTTGGCAGGGACGAGGATGACCTGAAGAAGACCAACTTGATGCTCAACGCCTTCAACAGCGAAAGCTCCGAGGCCAAGGGCATAATCTCCATGGAGTTGACGGTGGGCAACAAGACATTGCCAACAGCATTTTTCATCGTCAACGTACAAGGTAACTACAACGTACTACTCGGGTGCGACTGGATTCATGCGAATTGCTGCATTCCTTCTACTCTACACCAGTGCCTGATATAGTGGGACGGAGATGAGGTAGAGGTCATTCCCACGGATACTTCAGCCCAAGTAGCATTGGCCGATGTATTAATTGACGCCGTCCATAACAAAGTAGAGTGTCTGTCAGGTAGAGATCTTTTGGATTACGATTTTGTTAGCGTATCTAGAGGACGTTTTGTACCAGTGTCTTTAAAGCTGGCTGGAGTAGCGCGACTCTTTTTGTATTAATAGTCATGTCTAGAAAGAGTAATTTAGATTGGCTAAAGTCTCGGGTGGAGCAATATCGGTCTAGTAAAGACGGTATTGTCGAGGCCATCGGGGACTTTAGCGAAGTAGAAAAGTTAGGACAAGGTTTTGCGTCGGCCGATCCCTTTGACGAAGTTGACATAGGTAATGGTAGCGTCCCGAGGCTGACTTTTGTAAACCAACATTTATAGCATGGTGAAAAGGCTGAAGTAATAAAGTTACTTCGGTCGTATGTCGACTGTTTTGCGTGGGAGTACAGCGAGATGCCAGGACTAACCCGCGAGCTCGTGGAGCATCGGTTGCCTATCAAGTCCGGATTTAGGCCTTATAAGCAGCCTCCTCGTCACATTAACTCGGCCGTCTATGACCGAGTTAAAGAAGAAGTAGAGCAACTACTCAAGGCTGAATTTATTAGGTCGTGCAGGTACGCGGAATGGGTTGCTAACATTGTGCCTGTAGAGAAGAAACGGAGCGGCAAGATCCGGGTATGTATTGATTTCAGTGATCTAAACAGAGCCACTCCAAAGGACTTGTATCCAATGCCGATAGCCGACATGCTAATCAGCGATGCTTCAGGACACAAGGTATTGAGTTTTCTTGATGACAATGCTGGTTATAATCAAATCTTTATGGTCGAAGAGGACGTCTACAAGACCGCCTTTCGATGCCATGGTTTTGTCGGTTTGTTCGAATGGGTCGTCATGACTTTTGGTTTGAAGAATGCTGGCGCCACGTATTAGCGCGCTATGAACTTAATCTTTCAAGACTTGCTAGGGGTTATGTTAGAAGTTTACATCGATGATGTTATAGTCAAATCGATGCTATGGGAAACCATTTAGCTGATTTGAAGGTTGGTTTTGATAGAATGCGACTGTATGGTTTGAAAATGAACCCACTCAAGTGTGCTTTTGGTGTGTCGGTGGGTAAGTTCTTAGGTTTCATGAATCACGAGAGGGGCATAGAAATTGATCCTAAGAGGCTTGAGAAGATTAGAAACATTGCAGCGCCGACGTGCAAAAGGGATGTACAAAAGTTGCTAGGCAAGATGAACTATTTGCATCGCTTTATATCCAACTTGTCCGGCAAGATTGATGCCTTTGTCCCCATACTTCGGCTAAAAAAACGAAGTCGAGTTCATTTGGGGGGCAAGCCAGCAAAGTGCCTTTGAGAAAATCAAGGAGTGCTTGCCATCACCGCCTGTGGTGAGAGCACCAAAAGTCGGGATTCCATTTCAGCTATACATCGCTGCTGAAGATAGCGTGATTGGGGCCATGCTAACCCAAGAGGTAGAGCGAAAAGAGTACATCATCACGTTCTTGAGCCGCCGCCTGCTGGATGCTAAACCAGGTACGCGTTTGTGGAATGTTTGTGTTTATCACTTTACTACGCGTGCACCAAATTATTCCATTATCTTCTCCCTACTACATGTGTTGTCGTGTGCCAAACTGATGTTATAAAGCACATGTTACAGAAGCCGATTCTAAGTGGAAGAATCAGAAAATGGGCTTACGCGTTGATTGAGTACGATTTGGCCTACGAACCTCTGAGAGCAATGAAAGGCCAAATCGTGGCCAACTTTATAGTTGATCACCACATAGATGTCAGCTGGAGTAACAATGTTGCTCTGGTTGAGGTAGTTCCATGGAAACTCTATTTTGATGGTTCGACTTGCATGAGTGGCCAAGGTATTGGAGTGGTTCTCATATCACCCAATGGGATGCACTTTGAAACTTCGGTCCGTCTAGAATTTCCTTCCACTAATAACCAAGCTGAATACGACGCTTTATTACTAGGGCTTGAATTACTAGAATCTGTAGGCGCTAGACATGTTCATGCATATGGTGATTCTTTATTAGTAGTGCAGCAAGTGGCTAAAAATACTGAATGCTTTAACGGCTTGCTGAATAGTTACTTGGATAAATGTCTGGACATAGTTGCTGTTTTTGATGACTTCAAAATCTCGCACGTGTCAAGAGAGGCCAATTCGATTGCAAATGATTTGGCTCAGCAAGCATCTGGTTACCAAGTCAGGAGAGGAAACTTTTATGTATTGGAGAAGCCAATGCTTGGTCTCACTGCCGAAGCTAGTGACAGTGGGCCAGCGCACCATCCGGGTCGGACCCCTTCGGCCACCGAAGGTCACTGCGTGCCGAGGTCCCCGGACCAGAGTACCCTGCCAACCAAGGGACCTGGCACATCGGAGGCCATAGGCCGAAGCCTCCCGCACAGTGAGGGTTCCTGAGAGTCTGAACCCTCTGGAGGGCTTCGGCCTAGCACACTCCGAATGGCCAACCCGGCCAGGCTTTGGCAGGAGCAGGAATGGCTCGGGGGGCATCCCGAAGTCAGTAGTTTAGAAATTTTTTCAGAAGGTGAGCTAGCGAGACCCTCTGAAACCTATAAGGGCGATTAGAGAATCCCAATCGTCCAGTATTTGAGAGACCCTAGCCAAAGGGTTGATCGGAAGGTTCGGCGATAAGCGTGCAAATTCGTGTTAATCGATGACACCTTGTACCACCGAACCATCGATGGAGTACTATTAAAGTGTTTAGACCATGAACATTCCCAGGTGGCTATGGGAGAAGTCCATGAAGGACTTTGTGGCACTCACCAGTCGGCCCAAAAAATGAGTTGGATGCTCAAAAGAGAAGTTTTTTATTGGTCGACTATGACTGAAGATTGTTTCAAGTACTATAGAGGGAGTGAAGCATGTCAGAAGTTTGGCAATATTCAGTTAGCTCCTGCCTCATTACTCAATCCTATTGTCAAGCCCTGGCCGTTTCGACGTTGGGGTTTAGACTTCATCGGCTAGATTCACCCTCCTTCCTCAAAAGGGCATCGATTCGTGTTGATGGCGACGGATTACTTCACTATGTGGACCGAAGTCGTACCTCTCAAGAACATGACTCAGAAAGAGGTACGTGATTTTATCTTGAAACACATTATACATATATTTGGCATTCCTCAAACTCTTACTACGAATCAAGGTAGTTCATTTGTTTCTGGAGAAGTGAGGGACTTGGCCGAATATTATGGTATTAAGTTGATAAACACTTCACCTTACTATGCTCAGGCCAATGGTCAAGCCGAGTCTAGTAATAAAACCGTGACTAAGCTCATTAAGAAGAAAATTGAAGAGTTTCCTTAAAGGTGGCATGAAGTGATTTTCGAGGCGCTCTGGGTTTGTAGAATTGTGAAGCACGGTGCTACCAAAGTCAGTCCATATGAGTTGGTACATGGACAAGAAGTCGTTCTGCCAGTAGAGGTAGATCTTGGCTCCTTAAGAGTGTTAAGGCAAGATATCTTATCGGTCAACGAGTATGAAACTATTTTGAGGGATAATCTAGAGGAAGTGACCGATAAGAGACTAAGGGCTTTAGAAGTCATAGAGGTAGACAAGAGGAGAGTAGCTAAAGCCTACAATAAGAAGGTTAGACCAAAATCGTTTCAAGTAGGAGATTTGGTTTGGAAGACGATTTTTCCCATAGGCGTGAAGAGTCCAAAATTTGGTAAATGGTCACCTAGTTGGGAAGGCCCTTTTAAGATAGCCGAAATCGCTCTTGGCAATGCATACGTGTTGGAATCTCTACAAGGAGAGCAGTTTTGAAGAGCTTTGAATGGTATGTACTTGAAAAGGTATTTCCCAAGCGTATGGCAAACAATGTGAAAGGTGTCGAAAAGCCGATATGGATGGTATCATCTTCATATCATTGTGCTTTTAGTTCAATCAGTTCATTAAAAGGTAGGGGGCATGTGTTGATAGCAAAAAATGGCATTAATTGTTGGGATTGTCAAAATATCAATTTTGGTAATTTGGGCCAAAATACACATGTCCGGGGGCAGGCCGAAGCCCTACAAGGCCGAAGGTCCATTGGGCTGTGGGCTCTGAAAGCCTCTGGCCAGCCCACGGCCTTCGGTGAGGAAGCCTTCGGAGGCCCACGCCACCGAAGCTTCGGCCCGAGGAGCAGGCTTCGACGGGCCTGGCCGAAGCCCACTTTGGCAGAGACAGAGTTGGATACAATTCTGGCTAAGTGTTTATCTCTATCCAAGCTGAATTATAGCAGATTAGATGAGAAGTTTGGCCCCTATAAATAGAGAGGTGAGGCCAGCTTAGAGGCCCCCCAACACAACTCAAACACAAAGCCCTAGCTTTGATCACATTTACTTTATCTTTATTTTCCTGTACCTCTTCGTGGGTTTGCCTGGAAGCCCTCCACCGGCCACTTCGGAACAGTGGTAATCCTTGTTACTTCACTTGTGAAGTATCCGTTAATCTACGTAATAGATTGTTATCGCCTTTTTACTTCGCCTATGATGTATCCGCTAATCTGCGTAACAGATAGCTACCTTCGCTACTAGTGCAACACTTAGAAGAATTCAGTCCTCAGACCAAATTGGTACTTCGAATGCCATCTGTTGCAAGTTTCCAAGTTCGGAGTTACATCATCGAAACCGTCCGGAGCTGAGAGATTGGTTTCAGAGGTTGCTGGAACATCCTTCGGCCAGACTACGGGATTCGACTACATGCTTCGCTCGCATACTTCATCACTACAGGCTTCGCCACGCTCGTACCTCGCTCTAGATGAAGTCATGCCCGCGCATGGCATTTAGGTCATTATTTTGTACTTCGCTGTATCAGAGACTTCGCGCCGAACCCCACTGTTTGGAGGTGATTGTCGCGTCCAGACTCGTTCGGAGTTCATCTTCGACTGGACCAGTCCGAACGCCGAAAGCATCGTTCGGCGGGACACTTCGCACCAGACGCTGAAGGTATACTTCGGCGACCCCTTCGCACCATACTCTAAACCAGACAGGCTCCGACCGGATTTGCTGATTTTATTCTGTTTAATATATTTCTTTCGGCTAATTGGATTATTTTGTGTGATCTGATTGCCTAGTGACTCCACCCACCTTATAATGAATAAGGGTAGTCGGAACGCGACGTCGGTGCTGCGTCATGCTTAGGCCTGTCCCTAAGTATCCGCACACTTTTGGATCATCGAACTGACCCAAGTGCGGGGGCACGTTTTCGTGTCAATAGTTTGTCATCACCAATTGTGGTAAGAGCACCAAAAGTTGGGATCCTATTTCGGCTATATGTTGCTGCAGAAGATAGCGTGATAGGAGCCGTGTTTACTCATGAGGTGGAGGGAAAAGAATACATCATCACATTCTTGAGTCACCGCGTATTGGATGTCGACATGAGGTAAGTGTTCTTAGAGCATTTGTCTTTATCACTTTATTATGCATGTACCAAACTTCGTCAATATCTTCTATCTTGCACATGTATTGTTACTTGTCAAACTGATGTTATAAAATACATGTTGCAAAAGACGATTCTAAGTTGGAGAATCGGAAATTGGGCTTATTCTTTGATTGAGTACGATTTGGTTTATGATCCCCTGAAAGCTATGGAAGTCCAAGTTGTCACAAATTTTATAGTTGATCACCATGTAGATATCAATTAGAGTAGTGATACTGCTTTAATTAATGTAATACCATGGAAACTTTACTTTGATGGTTCGGCTTGCAAGAATGGCCAAGGTGGTTGAGTTGTGCTCATATGACCTAGTGGTACGAGTTTTGGGACCTTGGCCCGGTTATAATTTTCTTGTACCAATAATCAATTCGAGTATGAAACTTTGTTGTTAGGACTTGAATTATTAAGCTCCATGGGTGTTAAATACGTTCATGCATATGGTGGTTCTTTGTTAGTTGTGCAACAAGTTGGTAAACTTGTTGGTAAATTTCTAAACATAATTGCTGCTTTTGATGATTTCTAAATCTCTCACGTTTCTAGAGAAGCCAATTCAATTGCAAATGATTTGGCTCAGCAAGCATCTAGCTATCAGATTAAAAAGGTAGTTTTTTATACAAGAGAAGCTGATGCTTGAAGTTTCCGTGTCAACCAGACCTAGGTGCTTCGATCTGACCTACTGTGGGTCGGACACTTCACGCCGGAGTCCTTCGCTCATCGGAGGCTGCTGCGTGACAGACTCCTCGCACTGGAGTCTTCAGCGCCGGATGTCCTCGTGCATCGGACCCCGCCGTAGGAGGCCTTCAGTCTGATCGGCTCACCGAGGCCGGTCTGACCAACCTTCGACAAAAATGGGTAGGGCTTGTGGGGCAGATTAAAATTTGTGAATTAAATGTCACTTCGGATAAAGATTTGGCGGGTTCTTTGGGAAAACAAATGGATGATTGAAGGACATCAATCGTCCAATATTTAAAAGATCAGATTACAAGGGTTGATCGGAAGGTTCGGCGTTAGACGTTTAAATTTTTATTGCTTGATGGAATATTGTATCGCCGAACTATTGATGGTGTACTTTTAAAGTGCTTGGAGGCCGATCAATCTAAATTTGTTGTAGGAGAAGTACATGAAGGTCTTTGTGGTACTCATCAGTCGGCCTAAAAAATGAGTTGGATGCTCAAAGGAGCGGGTTTTTATTGGTCGACTAAGACTAAAGATTGTTTTATGTACTATAGAGGATGCAAAGGTTGTCAAAGGTTTTGTAATATTTAGCTTGATCCTGCATCCTTACTTAATCATATTATCAAACCATGATCATTCAAAGGTTGGGCCTTGGACTTCATTGGCCAAATTTATCCTTCCTCTTCGAAAGGGCATCAGTTCGTGTTGATGGCTACATATTACTTCACCAAGTGGACCGACGCCGTGCCTCTCAAGAACATTGCGCAAAATGAGGTAATCGATTTTATCTTGAAGCACACTATACATAGATTCGGTATACCCTTACTACTCTTTAAGTGTTGTCGGAACGCGACTTCGGCATTGTGTTAAACTTAGGGTTGTTCCTATGTTTCCGCACGCTTTTGGATCGTCAGATCGGCGTTAGTGTGTCGGCGCATTTTACTGTCAACAACAGCGTGTTGATCAAGTCAGCAAAAGGGAGGCTAGTGCAAGTGACAAGGCGGCTCGAGGGATCGAGAGCGGGAGAGACTTGCTGGCGGTCGAGTTCGCGGATTGGTGACACGTGTTGGTGATCAAGAGTGCTTTGTCGATGTCAGGTCAAAACCATTGGATCGAGATCGAAGTGTCCTAAAGTGAAGTTGTAGTCACTACGAAAGCTTCGAATCAGGACAAATTACCTTTAGATAAGATTTTACTTTTTAGCCTTGTGGGCCTTCGAGTCTGTAAAAACCATAGGGTTATTTGTGTCTTTTCCTGTTTTTTAATTGCCTATAAAAGGAAACCTAGTCCTAGGGTTTCTACCAACTCTTTCTAAATGAAAAATCCTGAGTTCACTTTACTAAATATGTGTTCTATCTCCACCACATAGTAATCATCACGATCTGTTTTCTTGAGATATAGTGATCAGTGCTGGTTTTTCAGGGCAGAGCCTCCAGGCGGTTTTCCTTAGGGATCGGGCTAGATCCAGTATTTCTCTTTGAAGTGAGGTGTATCAGGCGTGCCTATTGCTTGGCGTGGAGTGGGAATTTCTAGGAGTACAACTGCCGCTCAGCTAGGCACTGTGCACGGGAGTCAGTGCTTCTGTGCACATGAAGGAGATGGGCACGCGCGACCATTTGGGCATGACCGAAGAAGATACCGATGTCCCGATGTGCCCTATTACACAAACATATTCCCTATGCTGTCGCTTGGACATGCTGCCCATGGCACCACCTCCGGTGATGGGCAGCACTATGCGCTTTTGGCGGTCGAGATCGTCTTCATTTTTGGAGGGCAGAAGTATGCTTGGCGCCAGGGGATATATGAGGGTTTTATGCCCTCAGCCCATCTGACCATCTGGATAGGCTCGGAGTGGACGGTCAGTGTTGCTCTATCAGAGGATCCTCTACTAGAGTTCTTTTCAAGGTAGTCATTCCGTAGAGCCAAGATGGTCTTACATGACTCGGTCTTGTGGCTCCGGTTCTCTCCATGGATCCTAAAGAAGTAGGTCTGGCCCCCTCCTAGGGTCCTTGTCGGGGGCCTCGAGCTATCGACTCGGCCTCGCTTCGAGGTGGAGTCGATGTTGAGCACCTCTCCCCGGTAGTGCCTCCGCCATCTTTGCGAGTCGTGCTGCCAATACTCCATCGGTGCGGCTTGGGGACGGCTGCGGCTTTGAGCTTCGAGGATTTTGTATTCCAGGCTAGCGTCGGGGTGACCGCTGCTTGCTGGCGACATTTCCCCTCATCAGATCTAGCGTACTCCTCGAAGTACATCATCAGTTGAGCCACTAAAGAGATTGGCTTCCGGTGGAGCTTGTCGAGGAGGCCTGGGTTGGTGACGCCTTTGCGAGCTGCGTCGACGACAGAGGAAGTGGGCAGCCCCTTGATCTAGGACTTTGTGTAGGTGAAGCACTGGGAGTACTAGCGGAGCGTCTCCCCAGATTACTACTTCACTTGAAAAAGGCTCCCTATGGACATTGGAGCCACGAAGGATCCTTGGAAGTTATTGATGAACTTTTTCTTCAGGTTATCACATGATTTTATGGATCTGGCTTCAGCAACCAAAACCATCGGAGGGTGATGCCCTCAAGTGTGAGGGGAAAGCACTTCGCCATTGTATCACGGACCTAGATGCAAGCCTATATTGCCAAGGCATATGACCGGGAGAACTCACCGAGATCGGTATCTCAGGAGTACTTGGGGAGCTTGGCTGCCCGAAACTTGGACTCGAGTGATACCTTCTACAAGTCGGGGTGTAGTGGAGAGTCTTCGTCGAAGGAGGCGTTCTGCTCTATCCTTTGGGCTTCTTGGTCCTCGATGTCACTTACCACAACGACTTCAGCCGCTGGCTCCCTCGCCAGCTAGCTCCGATCGGGGGGCTGGTTCGTGTCCGCTTGCCGCCATCTCATAACCTCAGCCCTGAGCTGGGCGTTCTCGGTGGCCATAGTGTTTCCTAGGCTCCTGCTTCCTCCGGAGTGCATCTCTAGGTCTTATGATCAGACGAAATCCATTTGGAGTGCCATCAAGGCCAGGAGGAGATCTCTAATGGGCGGAGTCTAAGAGCCCGTTGGCCCACTGCAGCTTGAAGGTCTATGGATGGGGCAGTAGAGCCTAACGGGTCCCAAATTTTTGGTACCTTGGTGGCTTCGGCGGGCGCTGCTGTGTTGGTTTGTGGAGGTTCCTATCGTGAGGTATGGGCAGAACTCCGGAGGGAACCCGTGGTCACGCTCCTTTTTGGAGGCATGTCTTGAGAAAGCTTTTGGTGGAACAAACACTAGCTTTTGGTACTATGATCCCCACGAACGGATCCAACTATTGGTGTAAAATATTACGCTAACAGGTTTGAACAATTTGAAGAATAGCACTTGGCTAAAGGAAGTGTTTTTAGTTGAAATAGAGCCTCCAAATAGGATAATATCTCTGCTGGGCTCTAAGTGTGTGATTACTTTTTTTTGATCTGAATGCCCTTTACAGTAATGGCCAATAACTCATTCACCCTCTCACTTGGACTAGTGAAAGGACTCTTTATCATCTTGCCAAGCAGACAAGACTCACATGTGTCATATGATTCAAAATAAAACGACTCTAGAAGTCCATCTCTATGAAGCTTCTCCGTGCGCTTTTGATTTATATGGCCCAAATGATAGTGCCAGATATAGGTAGGATTGAAATCATTGAGTTGTCATTTCTTTGTATTAATGTTACAAATGTGTGCATTCTTAAGATTTAGAATATATAATCCATTCAACAATGGACAAACACCATAAAGCATACCATTTGAAAATATTGAAAAACACTTGTTCTTTATTACAAATCCAAAATCATCTTCCTCTAAATAGGATGAAGAGATAATGTTTCTGCCTAAGGCAGGAATAAAATAACAATTATTAAACACCAAAGCTAATCTAGATGGAAGCAACAGTGGATAAACGCCGACGGCCAATGTAGCAACCTTTGCATCATTGCTGACGCGGACATCCGGCTTGCATGTTGCACACTTTCTTGATCTACTCAGCCCTGCAATGATTTGTAAGTATGGATCATCGAAACAGTATAAAATACCCACGAATCAGTAGGACTAGCAGCAAGATTAATTTCAATAACATTTATACCTAGAGCGAAGGTCACATTTCCCTTCTTCTTGTTTGTTCTTCCAGGTATAGTTCATAATTCCTCTTCTAATGGCTATGCCTTTGGAAGTGGTGGCAAACATCAAAGCTAGCAGGGATCGACTTGGACTTTCCAATTAGTTTAGACTTTGAGCTTGGTATAATATCTTGAGCCTTAGCCTTCCTCTCTCTTATTACATTCTTGTTGAACCATGCAACTTTGCCATGGTCTTCTTCAAAATATTCATATGAAAATTAATAATGAACTGATCAAAGCTCATAGGGAGCAACTAAAGAATAGCATTCATGGTCACTTCTTGATCAATAGGATAGCCAAGCTGTTCCAAGTTCTCAATGTAACCAACCAATTTGATCACATGAGGACTCACTAGATTACCCTCTCCCAACATACAATTAAACAATGCTTTTGAGACATTATATCTCTCTATCCTTGCTTGCTTCTCAAACATTCCCTTCAATCCTACGACCATATCATATACATCTCTGTTCTCATATTGCTTCAGAAGCTCAAAGGACATATAGGCACGCATGAGACAACTAACATCAACTGAATTACTAATATGCATCTCATAAGCACGAATTTCAATGAGGGAAGTATCATCCTTATGTTCTGTAAGGTGGGGTACCTCTAGAATGTAATCCTATTTCTCTTGCTTGAGGACAATTCTAAAGTTATGATACCAGTCAATAAAGTTTGTTCCTTTCAGATGTTGTCTTTTAAGAAAAGATCACAAATTGAAAACTGAAGTGCTCTTAACAGTAGTAGGTGGCATGATCTACAAAATAATGCAGGGTTTAACACTACACTATGTTTATCTTCTATCTAATAAAAGATGTTCTACAATATGAAAAACTGACATTTTCTCTCTAATGACTAATAGTGGCACAAGATCCATATTCAACTAACTCCTAGTGAGCTTTAGCATCACTACTAGAAGTTAGGTGACATAGGTAAGCAACACTTTTCTAATCACATCATATCATATGTGACTCTTGTTTATTGAGGTGGCATCAAATGGCTGATGGCTAACTCCATGCCTCAAAGCCCAAAACTGTTTTGATAGCCTTGTTAAGCAAACAAATACTATGCACATGTTAGTCTCACTTCTAGCAAAAATGGTCAAGATAAAAGACGATACTCTGTTTTGGCAGACCCACCATCGATCATCGAGAGCCTTTGTAGGTGAAGCTATTGGAAAGAACATCAATACATAATTTTCTAAGGGAAAACTATTCTAGCAAGGTAATGATGCCTATCGCGCACGAAACATGTAAGAATAGTATGACATGAACATAAGTAAGCACCACAGGCAACCACATTGACTATAACATAGTATGAACCTTCACATGTTGATCTCCATCTCCATGGCTCCAGTCATTGTGCTTTATACCTCCATTAACATGTACTAGCCTATTACAAATAATAGAATCTATACTAGTTACTTGAGTCAAAGCATCACTAGTTGACACGTAGGTCATACAACCATTGAACAACCTTTGGCTATAATATTCATGATTCACATGCCATGTTAATTACATTGATGCATCATATACATTTTGTAATACCATACCAGTCACATCATTCTCTAAAAAACAAAGATAGGCGAAGAATCTACACGTGACTGAATTGGATCGGAACTTTCGATTCAAAATCAAAACTTCTGGTCACAAAATTTCCCTCTGTATCGAATTAAATCGAGGTCAGAACTTCTGATCCAACATCAGAACTTTCAATTGCAAAATTGCTCTCTATCAAATTAAATTGAGCTCGGAACTTCTGATCCAACATTAGAACTTATGATTGCGAAATTTCTCTCTATATCGAATTAAATTGAGCTCAAAACTTCTATTCCAACATCATAACATCTGACACATCAGAACTTCTAAAAATCTGACAAATAGAACAATATATCTAATATGTTTCCACCACATATCTCCATACATGATCAATCTAGATCGAACACTATGCACGTAGGCTCTGATACCACTATTGGGATATGGGGAGGCTACGCTAGCCGAAAATTTTAAATTTTAACCCCATAGCCTAGGAACCATGCGTGCAGGAAGTTGTTGAGGAAGCACATTCTCGCTCAACCTCACCTCGCTCCACCCGTTCACTAGCGATGCAATGGATGACGTTCGGTGATGTCCAAATGAGGAATACGATGAGCTCCACTATTCGAGCAGTGACTCCATGGAGTCCACACATACAAGGATGAGATTTATCTCATGCTAGCATGCTAACATCGATCATGAGATCAGGGGAGAGAATCTGATCTCAACTCTTTGAGATCAAGGAGGAAGAGGAGAGGTGTGGTTGCTAGGGTTTTAGCAAATGAGAAAAAACTGACGACCTCTCTCCTCCTCCCATTATGTAGTCTTAGGGCTTGGGTCCTAATCATAATTCAATCCCGACAGATCCAATCTGTTTCGCCCTGATCGGAACTTCTATTCCTAGATCGAAAAATCTGATCTGAATTGTCGATCTCTAAATTAAAATTAAATCGGAACATCAAATTCTCAGTCAAAACTTCTGATTCGCCAAGATCTCGGAACTTTTGAATCTCAATCAGAACTTCTGACCAGTCAAGGAAATCGAAAAACCACTCCACATTCAGAACTTCTAAGTCACAATTAGAACTTCTGATTAGCCTAGATCTCGGAACTTGTAATTAGCTTGGAACTCAAAACTTTTGATCTACCTAGAGTTCTCTTTGGCACAATTCCATCATTAATAAGCCAAGGATGCAAGCAAAGTATCCAATGGACAAGATAACCATCAAGTTGGTCGATAGTTATGGTCTGCTAATAGATAAAGCATCTTTGTAGCAACTGAGGAGGCTTGTAGAATTTATTGCATGGTAGAGGGTCCCACTGAAAATGAGGAAGTTCAATCATCTCAGTCCAAAGTAGAAGACTGCCCTCTTCAATGATGGGATCAATAATTTCCTCGAGTTTCCTGAGAGCAGAAAGGTGGTAGCTATAAGGACTGCCATGAAGATAATATCCAAGCTATGGAATACTCATAAAAGCAACCTTATCTTAAAGTTCATTGCAAAATACTTCGATTCCTTCACAAAGTACTAGTACTAGAAAAAGGAGGACTGGGATCAATTTGTCAACATGAAGAGCTCAGCTGATTTTAAGATAGAAAGCTCTACTAAGAAATCACTCCAGTCTAGGAATAAGCTATTCCACAATCTTATCACAATTGGTTACATGAGGATGAAAGATAGGTGGTTGGCTGGATATGCCAAGATGGTCAAAAAGGGCAATGAAAATCCATGACAATAGTTTCCTGGCAAAGGGCAATCATTTATAAGGGCCTAGGGTAGACTAACAGAGACCCGTGAATTCACATGGACCTTGAGAAAAGCAACATTAGTGGCTCAAAAGGTAAGACATCCAGTAGTGTTGGTGTTAAAATGATCATTCACTACTGTATGGTAGCAGGATGAGCTAACAAGTGTTCTTGGTGACCCAAAGGATTCTTGTCATGTGCAGGGAATCTATAGCTCACAAGGCTAGAAGCATGGTTTCCCATGTAATGCTGACATGTATAGGAATCAAAGAAGGTTTGGGAAAATTGATATGGAGGCACTCTGTTGACACCAAGATCTAGTAGAGCCTAGACCCACCAAGGATGACGTATGGTCAACAGAAGTCAAAGAGTTGTTTGGTCAAAGGTGGTCAAGGAATACCGTCCATATTGTTACAATATGACCGGACGTGCGGGAGCCGATAAACGATAGATAAGATAAAGATGATCCAGAATTAGTTACAAGGTAGATTTATTGGACGACAAGTCTACGGATTATAAATATATATCTAATTATCTAGGTTTAGACACACAATCAACCACAACAAACTACTACTTTCATCGCATTGCCACCCTTGGATTCCCAAGGTTAATCCCGGTGGGACTTGGCACATGGAACCAAGCTACATCATCTTGATCTCCGGCAAAGAGGTGAGTCCCGCCACCCCGACGGTCACATTAATTAAGGTTTGTTCTACGATGCTACATCGTATTGATCTCTTAAGGTATCGGCTTGATCGGTGTGATCGCCGGGTTTACTTTGGAATATTTTGCTAGGTCTAATGCTGCATTAGTTTTGATCTCTTAGATTGATGTGAATTAGGTGTCATAGTTTAAGGCTTCATCGTTTAAGTCCAACATCTTTATCTATTGTATCATATTCATGCTATGTACCATTCATCTAAATAAAGTATGCCCGATGTGTTGAAGTGTTGTTGATTTATCATGATTAGCGTCTGTCTCGGTTGGGTCCGATCTTGTAGTTGCGGTGATTTAATGATATGAATATGTTATTTGGCATGCTAAGTTTAGTTTCTATCCTAGTACAAGCTGATTGGTTATTTTGGTTTTTGTGCTATGTTTCATCCCCACTTGGGAGGAATTCATCGGCCCTATTGCACAAGGATCTTATCCTATCGGTCGATAGAGTGTTCAACCCGATAGTGTGGGCATAGTCATCGGCCCCATGGCCGATAGGCGCGCTTATTCCTACTTATTTTATTCTCGCCAAGAGAGGTTGATCGATAACCAACAGAAGTACTGACCCCACAATCTTGTAGTGGTTTGGATGACACAATTGACCGGCTAACTAAACCAACCATGTGCAAGATTATCATAAAGCGTTGAGGTTTCATATTGTGATGGCAAGGTGAGAAGCCATGGTGAATAGCGTGGGCCTCATGGCTCAAGAAGTGATGAGTCATTGTCAACAAGAGTCAAAGAGGACAGAAGAAAAAGAGATCTACTGTTTAATGGGCCGCGTGTGACTCAGGTACACGGGCAGCGAGCGACTGTCGGGCTGAGAGAGCTGCGAAGTCGGGCTGGCCCAATTCGGGTACATGGGCTGGAAGCAGCAGAAGACCCACTGGGCTGTTGACCAGGATTGACTCAGGTACACGGGCGGTGAGTGATTGCCGGGCTGAGAGAGCTGCGGAATCGGGCCGGCCCAATCCGGGTACCTGGTGCAAAGTCGGTGGAGGCTTTGTCAGTTTTGGCGCAAAACTGATAACCGTTGATCTTGTATCCGACTGTCCAGAAGAGAAGTCGTAGTCGCTACGAAAGTTTAGCCTCCGGATAAGTCATCTGTATCTCTAGGCCCACAGTCAGTCAGTTGTGTTTGTAAAAATTCCTAAGGGCAGTTGAGTCTTTTCCTTTTATTCCCGCGTCTGTAAAAAACCCTAAGGGGCTGGTGGAATATTTTAGGTCATTGGGCAGCCTATAAATAGGGCCCCAATTCCTAGGGTTGGACTACCCTTCTAGAAATCACTTTTCAATTATTCCTTGGGTCTTTTTGTTCCTGTGTGCTTGTCTCTCTCTCTTCTGTTGTGTGCCGCCAGGCTGCTGTTCATTTGTGTTTGGCTTGCATTTATTTTGCTTTTGTTTGATGCAATGAAGCTTCTATTCTCTTCGTGTGCAGCAAATCTACAACAGTATTTATAGCTTCGGTTCACGTGCATAGACATTTTCTTGAGCGATTGTGTTTTGGTTGCTTCTGTTCTTCACGAGGAGTACTAGTTCATACTGGTTGCAAGTAGTACTACTACACTATAGCAACAGTACACTAGTACTCAGGCTTTGCTTTTTCTGCGTAGCTTTTTAATCGAAGCAGTCAAGACTGAATACCTTTTCTGCCTATTTCTGGCGAAGCCCCTTCTCTCTGTTCGAAGTCCCTAAGCTCCGTGAGGCAGACTTTGATCTGACATCCTCGAAGGCTTCGCTTGAACTTTGGCTTCATTTGTGTGCTGTGTCTCTACCTTCGCAGTATGTTTTGCACTGTGTCAGCTTCACATACTTCGATAGTATTAGCGAAGGTGTTCTCAGTCTCGAGCTGTTCGAAGTCAATACTTCATCAGGCTTCGGAGTTAGCTTCGAAGCTAATCTCACTGATAGACTTCGCTCAGTGTTTGCATCCGCCTTCTCCAAAGGTCCTTGATGTGTTTGTTCGAAGGTAGAGTGTAGGCTTCATTTTGGTTTCTCTGTCGTGTGTCAGCCTTCGCTTCTCTTTTCGAAGGTTGTTTGTCTGTGCGTTGTGTTCGAAGCATTCTGCTCGAAGGATAGGCTTCGAAGCACTCGGTTCGAAGCATGCTTCGATACTTCAATACTTAGCTTCGAAGCATCTTCGGTCTTTTGCCACCTCGAACTAGGTTAGACCAAACCTCCTCGGCAGACTTCGTCAATCATCTCCGGAGCAGACTTCGACTAGCGAAGCAGGCTTCGACATCCAAAGCAGACCTCGACCAGCGAAGCAGGCTTCACCAAGTTCCGAACAGGAGACAAATCTGAACAGTAACTTCTCATCTCACTTTATATATGTTGGGGGGAAAATATTCCATCTTCAGGGTTATTGCAGCAACAGCGCAAAAGCAGATAATGGATTCGAAGGTTTCCAAACAAGCATCTTCGGAGATGTGCTGAGTCATGTTTGAAGCATGAAGATATACCTTGGTTCGGAGTATATCTTCGAACTAAGGCTCTTTGAGATCTTTTCTGCCAGCTAAGATGGAAGACTTATCTTTTTTTCTCATTAGATTAGTCTTTTACCGTTTTAGCCCTATTAAGTGTACCGAATAGTTTCCATTATGTCGGTTGTAATAGAGGGGTAAATAGGTCTTTTCCTTAATGTTTAGGCCTATAAATACCCCCCGTTTCACCTTGTAATAGGGACCGAATACAAGTTATTCAATACACACATTTGAACTATTCTAAGTTGTTATCCTTTCGGAGGCTTAGAATAGTTTACTTCGCAAATACTTCATTTGTTAGTTTCTAATCTACAGAAACTTGTTAGCGTAATCTTTTACGCCAACAGTTGGCGCCGTCCGTGGGGAACATAGTCCAAGAAACTTCGTTCTCTACCAACTTCTTACATCATGCCTCCTAAGCGGAGCACAACTCGTAATCCTGTTCGAAGGTCTTCTCGGATCTCCGGAGAGGCACCGCCCGACACGGTTGAGGTCGGAGGACCTTCAACGTTTCCTCCACCTCAAACTCCGGAAGGGGTTTCCATTCCTCGAGCATACGGAGTTCCTCCACCGACTCCATCTATACTTCGACCAACCGGAGTCCCTCTTCCACCTTCAATCCCACTTCGAATTGATCCTCTCAGTTCTCAAGACCCGGAAGATCCTTCCGGAGGAGATGAAGACAATCTTGGTGATACGGCCGCTCAAATGGCCAGTCTCCAAGATGAAGTAGCGAGGTGGCGGCAAGAAGCTGCGAATAGGCTTCGTTCTCAAGCCATCCCGGTTATTCTAGAAGTGCCTGAAGACGACGAACCCATCTATCCCGAAGCCCCAGAGAATGCCTCTTTCGATACTGAATCTCTGCTGCATCCTGAGCTGCAAAAAGTTCGATTCGACCCGAAGTTTAAAACTTTGAAGCTCTGTAAGTATGCCGGAGATGAAGATCCTGGAGAATTTGTCTGTTCTTATGCCCTAGCAATTGAAGCTAGTGGAGGAGTTCGAGATACCATGGCAAAGTGCTTCCCTTTAGCTCTTCAAGGAGTGGCATTAAGGTTGTTCTGGTCTTTGAAGCCAGGATCAATTAATTCATGGGGGCAGCTGAAGAAGAAGTTCGTAAGCAATTTTCAAGGCACCTTCGTGCCTCCAATGTCAACGGGAAGTCTTTTCCAGGTAAAGCAGCTCCCTGGAGAGACCTTGAGGCAATATTTTAAGCGCTTCGCTCATACGAAGTCGCAGATTTGAGGGTTGTCTACATCTTCGGTAGTGATGCGGCTCGGGAAGGTGTCACTCATCAAGGCCTCCTAGATAAGCTTCACTAGAAAAGCATATCCTCGGTTTCTCAGTTGATGTCATACTTTGAGGAGTATGCAAGGTCGGAAGAAGGTTGGCTTCGAAGAACTGCATCAACTCCATCCATATTGCAGGAAGTAAAAGTAGAAGTAAAAACTTCGGCACAGCCGCAAGAACCAGTCTTCGAAGTTCAACATGATCGGAGAAGGGGGCAAAAACATCCTCGTTCTGAAGTCTTGAACATTGCACCCCCGCAAAAGTTCACACAGAGAGCTCCACAACCTTCGAGGAACAAGGTCAGCGGCTGGAGGCCGCCAGGGAAAACGGCTGGCAAAGGCGAGACCCTTTTCTGCTGCATTCATGGTGAAAACCGAAGCCACGCAACTGATACTTGCAAGGCTATACTCACTCTGAGAGGAGAATACCTAGAAAGAACTTCGGGTCGAGGTACTACTGACCGAGTTCCAGCTCAAGCGCGCCCGGAGCCGGTCCAGGCCGTGGGGCAGATAGAAAACTTCGAAGCCGCAAGACGCCCTCCAGTAGCCAATGTTATGCCACCGCCGAAGCAAGAGGAGGGGCAAGACCGAGGGAAAAGAGTAGTCCTCCCCATCTCCGGAGGAGGTACCCTCGGAAACATGTCAAAAAGACAGAGAAGAGACTATGTCAGAGAGGTGGGCCACATTGGGACTTCATCATCTACAGCTGCTATGCCGGAATGGTCTCATGTACCAATATCTTTTTCTGCGGAGGATGCAGCTGGCATTAAATTTCCACATGTAGACCCACTTGTTATTACTGCTGATATTGCGGGCACTGAAGTTCGAAGAGTGTTGATTGACGGAGGCAGTTCGGCTGACATTATTTTTGTTCAAGCCTTCGATCAATTGTGCATCTCCAGGAAGCACCTCCTTCCAGCAGCTCGCCCTTTGCAAGGCTTCGTAGGACCTCCGCTTGATGCACTCGGCCAAATAGGCCTGGAAGTTACCTTCGGAGAAGGTTTGTTGGCCCGAACTGAGGAAGTAATCTTCGATGTTGTAGATGCCCCATATGCTTACAACGTCGTCTTCGGAAGAGGCATGCTAAACCAGTTCGGAGCTGTGGCGCATCACAATTATTTGTGTATGAAGATGCCCACGCAAGCAGGAGTTCTTACTGTCTTCGGAGATCAAGCTATCGCCCGAAGAGCAGAATATGGTCATGGTCCCCCTCTTGATCCAAGACAAGTAAACAATGTGCAAGATAATCAAGAAAATTTTTCAGCCCCTTCCGAAGCTTCGAAGAAATCCTTCCCAAGACCAAGTCCTGAAGGAGAGATTGCAGCGAAGGTTATTGTTAAAGATGGTAAAGAATATACATTTCAATTTGGTAAAGATTTACCTCCAGAAGTTGCAACTTCTTTGGAAAAGGTGGTGGAAGAGAATTTAGATGTCTTCGCTTGGTCTGACGAAGACATCACCGGAGTCGATCGGGATATCATTGAACATAGTTTGCTTGTAAACCCGAAGGCCCGACCTGTTCGGCAAGGACTCCGAAAAATGTCTGCGGAAAGAGCTGTTCTAGCGAAGGACGAAGTTGAGAAATTGTTGAAGGCTGGGATTATCAGAGAAGTGGCTCACACAGAATGGTTAGCCAACCCAGTCTTTGTCAAAAAGAAATCTTCCGGGAAGTGGCGCATGTGCATTGATTTCACATCCTTGAATAAAGCATGCCCTCCTGACCCCTACCCCATGCCCCGAATTGATCAATTGGTCGACTCGACCGTAGGTTCGGAGTAATTAAGCTTCCTCGACGCGTATTCTGGTTATCATCAAATATGGTTGAAGCGCGAAGATGAGATCAAGACAAGCTTCGTAACTCCTTCGGGAGACTTTTGTTATGTAAGAATGTCTTTCGGCTTAAGAAATGCCGGGGCTACTTTTTCGAGGTTAGTTGCTAAGGCTCTAGGTCATCAATTAGGCCACAATGTGGAAGCCTATATGGATCATATTGTAGTAAAGAGTGCTTTAAAGCACCAACATAGCCTAGACCTAGCAGAAACATTTAATAGCCTTCGGGCATGTGGGATCCGTCTTAACCCCGAAAAATGTATCTTCGGAGCTAAGGCTGGAAAGTTGTTAGGGTATTTAGTTTCAAGCAGGGGGATTGAAGCTAGCCCTACTCAAATAACTGTGCTACAAAAGATGGCTCCTCCAGAAAATTTAAAGCAAGTGCAAAAGCTGACTGGGCGTCTGGCAGCACTTAGCAGGTTTTATCAAGGTCTGCGGAGAGAAGCTTGCCTATATTTAAAGCATTGAAAGGGTCCGAAGATTTTGCATAGACACCGGAGTGTCAAAAAAAAGCTTCGAAGATATTAAAGAGTATCTCAGTAATCTCGCTACACTCACGGTGCCTACTGCAGACGAAACCCTACTCCTTTACCTTGCAGCTACAGGTTCTGCTGTCAGTGCAGTCCTTGTCAGAGAAGTGGATTTCAATGGGAAGTTGGTACAAAATCCTGTTTATTTTGTATTCGAAGCATTATCAGGAGCGAAGACAAGATACTCCGAACTCGAGAAGTTCGTTTATGCTCTGATAATGGCTTCGAGGAAATTAAGACATTATTTTTTGGCTCACAATGTAATTGTACCAACTTCGTATCCTTTGGGAGATATGCTCCGAAGTAAGGATTCCACTGGAAGAATTGGGAAGTGGGCAGTTGAGCTAGCACCCTTCGGCATATCTTTTCTGGCAAGTACAGCAATCAAATCGCAAGTCTTAGCAGATTTTGTAGCAGAATGGACTCCACCTGCAACTTTAGTTCCAGAGAAGTCAAGTGACGGAGTTTGGACTGTTTATTCTGATGGGGCTTTCCAAGCATTCGGAGCGGGCAATGGAGCAGTGTTGATTTCGCCTTCAGGGCAAAGAGCAATGTACTCCGCAAGACTCAACTTTAAGTCTACCAATAATATAGCGGCATATGAAGGGATTTTACTGGGACTCCGAAAAGCACGTGCTCTAGGGGCTACAAGGGTTGTTATAAAAACAGATTCTCAAATAGTAGCAGGGCACGTAGATAAAAGTTTTCAGGTTCGGCATCCACAGCATGCAAAATATTTAGAAGAAATCCGTAAGATCGAAGCACATTTCAAGGGTATTTCCATTCGGAGTATACCAAGAGCAGAAAATATGCAAGCGGACATCTTAGCAAAAGTTGCAGCTGGAGCTGTGGATGTCCCAGAAGAAGCCTTCTATGAGGAGCTCAGTACACCTTCGGTGCCACAAATTCCCTCTGCAGAGATTCTTTGCATTCCAAGTACGGATTGGAAAAATTCAATCATGGAACTTTTGCAAGGAGGAACAAATTTGCCTGAAGAGCCACAGCTTTCAAGATTGAAACTCAGGGCTAGAAATTATCAAATAATCAACGATATTTTATACAAGGCCGGAGTATGTTCCCCTCTACTCCGATGTATATCTCAAGCCGAAGGTCAAGAAATTCTTCGAGAAATTCATGAAGGCCTTTGCGGTAGCCATTTAGCCCCTCGAGCTTTGGCAGGAAAAACACTTCGCCGGGGGCTTTATTGGCCTACAATAACAGTTGATGTGGAGAGCTTAGTCCGCACTTGTCAAGGATGTCAGTGGATGGGTCGACGGAGTCATCGCCCACCAACAGCTCTTCAAGTTATTGCTCTGGTATGGCCTATGGCCAGATGGGGTATGGATTTAATTGGTCCCTTTCCAGTAGCTAAGGGAAATCTAAAGTTCGCAGTGGTAGCTATTGAATATTTTTCTAAGTGGGTAAAAGCAGAGCCCTTAACAGCTATCACTTCGAACAATGTACAGAAATTCTTTTGGAAGAATATCATTTGCCGGTTCGGAGTGCCTAGACAACTTACAGTTGATAATGGAACACAGTTCGATGCAGAACCTTTCAGGAAGTTTTGCGAAGATCTAGGCATCCTGTTATGTTTTGCTGCAGTAAGGCATCCTCAGTCTAATGGAGCTGTAGAAGGAGCCAATGGAAATATTTTGTCAGGGCTAAATCGAAGGATAGTAGGATTAGCAAAAGGACCGTGGACCGAAGAGCTTCCGAAGATTTTGTGGTCCATTCGGACAACACAAACAAGGTCCACAGGTTTTACTCCATTCAGATTACTATTCAGAGATGAAGCTATGACTCCAATGGAGCTCAAAGAAGGATCACTTCGCAGCACCAAACCGGAGATTGAAGAAGAAAGAGAAGCTTCGCTAGATTTATCAGAAGAAACAAGACTTCGAGCTGTGGCTAATTTATCAAAATATCACCAGTAGACAAAGACTTGGTATGACCCGAAGGTTAAGATCAATGAGCTTAGGCCGGGTCATCTTGTTCTGCGAAGCATTATAGCGCCAGGGAAATTAGGAAATAAATGGGAAGGTCCATATTTAATTGTTCGTTCAAGACGCCCTGGCTCTTTTAAATTAGCTAATTTAGAAGGTGAACAGTTAGCACATACTTGGCATGCGGAGCACTTAAAGCGATACTTCGCATAAGGGCTCCTTGTAAATCACTTGTAATCATCTTCTGAATTAATAAAGCATATGGTTCAGATAGTGCCTTCCCCTCATAAACTTCCAGCTTCCGAGTGGACGCACTGGAACCGCGGGGTTGACCCAGAGGGAAGTGTCATAAAGCTGAATCATATTTTCGGACTTCGAATCATTGGTTCGAAGTTTCCGACGTGGGGGCTGACATAATCCGGAGTCCAAGCCACCGGCTTGTAGGCATCCGTAAAAGAGCCCAAAACCACATTATGCGGAGTCCAAGCCATTGGCTGGTAGACATCCGTAAAAAGAGCCGAAGGTGGCCAAAATATGCGGAGTCCAAGCCATTGGCAGGTAGACATCCGTAAAAAGAGCCGAAGGTGGCAAAAATATGCGGAGTCCAAGCCATTGGCTGGTAGACATCCGTAAAAAGAGCCGAAGGTGGCCAAAATATGCGGAGTCCAAGCCATTGGCTAGTAGACATCCGTAAAAAGAGTCCAAAGAGACCATTGCAAACTCCGAACCATTGGTTTGACAGAGTTCGCAAAAAAGAGCCGAAGGTGGCCAAAGCAAAACAGAGTTTGAGCCATGAGCTTCGACTCTTTTTACACATGGTCTCTTTTTACACATGAGCCGAAGGTGTCCTGAAAGTTATCTCAAATGATTTCTTTCAAAAACAAAGGGTACTAAGTTGCCATTCTCCAAACTACAAATAGTCGAGGACATTTTATATGATTTTAAAAGATCTTTAAATTACAGAGGGGCTCCGAACCCCAAAGAATTGTACTCCGAAGTTTTTTCTTTGCGCATAACCATCTTTGAATATAGTTCGAAGTTGCTTATACCCAAAGAGGGGCTAGTAAATAGGGAGACAATTTTAAATCGGTATTCATTATTCGAACGAATATGTTTACAGATTACATCATGAAAAATTGGTATCTATACCAAGAAGGAATCGAAGACCTCTTCGATCTCTAGAGCTAGGGTTGGAATGACTAGTTCCTGTGCCGGGAGTTCTAACAACTTTACGTTTAACTCTCTTGCCTCCCTTCGAAGCTCTAAAGTCCTTCTGTTCTTGTTGAAGCTCGGCCCAAGTTCGAAGCCGTTCGGGGCTCCTTTCCCAGCTTCCAAGTTCTTCAGGTTTTTTACCTCGAGCTTCATCTTCGTCTTCGGACCATATAGCGTCTTCAGAAGACGAAGTGTCCAAGTTAACCTCTTTTTCTTCCTCTTTAATATAAGATAGTATATCCTTGCTTACTTCGGCAGTAATAGCACCGGAGCTATCTCGAGGAACTAAAAATCGAGGACGTTTATAAGCTTTTAGAAGATCGAAGGTAGCCCATAATGAGCGAAGTTCGTCGTTAATGTCTAACACTTCAATATCTTCCATATGAGGCAAAGCCTAAAAATATGATAAACAAATTTTCATTGATAAATGTACATAAGCACAAAGCTTTACATAGTCAAAAATCCTAAGATATATCTAAACCTGCGGATTCGGAGGAGGCTGACTGCTTGAAGCTTGGGTCCGAGCTTGCTTCTGGCGTTGTCCTTCGTCGATCCAGGCCTTGATCGCAGAGCGACCTTCGGCTCTCCCTGAAGTTTGGAAGGCTCGCCAGGCAGCAACCACACCTTCGGAAGGAGTCAAAAGCCGCTCGTCGTCGAAGGTAATTGGGCCCTCTCCTGCGCCCGGAGTTATCGATCGGCCCAGATTCTCGTAATAACGAAGTAGGCCAACAGCAGCCACTTGTCCGGAGAGTTCTCCGTAGCGAATGCCTGCTATCTTCATCTGCTTCGCTACTCCTTGAATCCTTTTCAATCGGCACAGAAGAGAAATGTTATCGTCAGAAGGAAGTGTTCCGATAGTACCGAAGTACTCCAGAACACCTAGGAGTTGATCCATAACCTCCGCAGCTACCTTCTCGGACTTTAGCTTATCTTCGATCAATGCGTCCTTCACCGAAGTTACCTCTCTCAGAACTCCAGAAAGTCTAGCAGTTTCGGTAGTCAAGGAATTCTTTTGGTTCAAAAGCTGGCTAGCTTCCTCTTGGAGTCTGACAAGCTCGGTCCCCGCAGTAGCGTGATCCGTCCGCATTCTTTCAATTTTTGCTTGAAGCACAATTCTTTCTGCTTCGAGCTCCTTATTTGCAGCCTCCAAACCTTGTCTGGCCCTGCGCTCCGTGGACACTATACTATCCATCTGAACCACTCGGCCTTCGGAAATAGTGAGATTCCGTTGAAGAGTTTCGTTTTCCTCTAGAAGGCGAGTGATTTCTCGTTCATTTGATATATTTGCAGCTCGAGCCAAGACTGTTTGCTGCGAAAAGAAAAAATCAAGGTAAGAAATTATTTGCATGTAAACTTAATATTATTTCACAGATGCTTCATACCTGGTAGGTTGCGCGCTCCATAGCAACATTAAGCTCCGAGCTCTTCGCCTCGCTCAGAATGGCCACCAAGTTCGTCTCCCCAATGTGGCGACTAGTTCGATCCAAAGGCTCGAGCAAAGTCCGGAGACCAGTTCTTTTCTCTAAGAAAGGAGCTAGAAGGGGGAGCATACTTATCGCTTGTTGGTCATCTTCGTTTAACGAAGGGCCAGAGTGTTGGCCTGTAGTCTTCGGAGCCCCCGGAGACTGACCCCCTTCGGTAGATTGACTCTCGTCTGTTGACTCAGACGGAGTTGATCCGGAGCTCGCAGCAGGAAGGGAGTCTATATTTCTTTTGCCTCTTCCAGGCCCCATTTGAGTGGCTCTTGGGATTGGCTCCGAAGTCGTCGAAGGTCCAGGGATTATATCTTCTTGATGGACCTCTTCCACAGAAGTGGACTCTATAAAAACAAAAGTTTTATACATCGCATAAATACGCAAAATAAACATAAAAGAATTATTCGAAGTTTACCTTCGACATTCTGGCGAGTAGTAATCATTGGACTGTTTGGCGGATCGAAGGCGAGATCTTCGTCTGAATCGGCCGTCAAATCTTCGACTGCAGGAACATTTTCCTGGAAAATCCTTGTTGCCTCTTCAGGAATCGAAGCCATAGTGACGTCGACTCCACTCTCATCCACAGGAACTTCTTCCTGAGGTAAATCCTCTTGAACTGCCGAAGTCCTTGGTTGCTCAAGGTTATCTCGAGACTCCGGCACGTTCGCAGGTACTTCGTCTTGTGAAGTCTTTTGAAATGCATCTTCGTCTATCATACGCACAAGCAACCTCGCTTCGTCCTCTTGAGAGTCAGAGACTGAAGCCCTTGGGCTCGAAGGTGCTGGATTCTTTGGTTTCTGAGCCACCTTCTTGACTGGAGTCTTGGCGGAGCTCGAAGTCCCAGCTTCGACTTTCCTCTTCTTGGGTCCTTTCTCCGAAGGCACCCAATCCATCAAAGGGGGCGGAGTGATTTCCAGCATTCCCCACACTCTGTTAAATCTTTCCCAACTCCCGACCAACTTGATTCTCCATTCTTTTTCAGTCGGAGTTGGAGCGCCCAAAATCTTCTCCGAAGCTCGTACGATTTGCTCTGAAGTAATAGGGGCTGAAGAAGCTAAAAAATGAATTAAGTTAGTTACTTCTTCGAATGAATATGCATAATATATGTTGTTTTCGAGGTTACCTGCTGGGCTCGAAGTCGAAGTAATTTTTTGGAGACCACCTTCTGAATCATCTTCGAAGATGATAGGCCAGTTGGCCATCAACGGAGGGATTTGTAACCCGGGGAACTCTTCGGCTAAGTCTCGAATCCTCAACCTTCGACTGATCTTCTGAAGTAGGCTGAGGCGAGCTTCGAGCTGACCTTGGTCTGGATGCACTAGGGCTTCCTTCCGGAAATGGATGTCCTTCAGAGGTCCGGTGATGAGGACATCACTTCACATGATACACACATGGAGCCTCCACCTACAATTCAACTACAAGGACCAATCACACGCGCCCGTGCCCGTCGCTTGAACCATGAGGTTAATTCGTTCCTTAGCAACTTTGATTATATTTGTTTGGATGGGATGCTACTGAATACTGGTGATATTTTGTTGCTTAGGAACATGGGAGATGGAATAGGAGAGTTGGAGTTGAAGACGGAGCCGCACGGATGATTTGAAGTCAAGAATTCGCTGGTTCGGACTACATCGACCACCATTCACCAAAATGGGCATAACTTCCTCATACGAAGTCCGATTGGCGCGTTCTTGGACTTTTTGGAAAGCTGAGGAGAAGACGGATCGTTTGCCGTTGGTTTCACCTCATTTGGAGTCTCGAGTCTTCCTGTGTATTTAAAACAGTACTGCGTGACAGAACTGGGCCATGTTGGCCATAATCTGAGTCTGTACATCTTCTAGCCCACAGCCCATGTCTGTTTACCTTCCCCCTGGCCGCCGCCCTATATATTCTCATGCCAGCCACTTCTAGGGTTAGGTTTTGCTTTGTTGCATCTACACTGTTGTGTTTAGATCCCGCCTCTTGCGCCGGACCGATTGGCTGCCGCATTGGCGTTTGTGAAACCTCAACTTATCTTCGTTTGTCTGTGATTTGGCATTCGATTTGTATCCTTCCTGTTCTTGCTTGTGTTCTTGGGTTCGCTTGCAGGAATTAGCCTTCGTGGCGAGGTCAATCGCGTTCTGCGTGGTTGATAACCAACGGAGACAGTGGTGTAACGATTGCAAGGTTTTGATCCGCCGGACCGGAGCCTTGGATCGCCAACGTCGAGATTCTCCACCAACCCAAGTTTATCCCTTACCTAGCGGAAGATCGGGACCAATCCCCCATCAGCTGGTATCAGAGCTCAGATTTCCCGTTAGGTAATTTCGATCTGCTTTTGTTTTACCCAGAGTCCAGAAAACCGCACCAAAAAAAAATTCCCCACCGAGAACCCCTTTGTGCCTTGCGATTTTAATTTCAGTTTTAACTTTGTTGAGTTCGTGTTCTTGGTCGAGTCTTGTTGCTGGTTTAGTCATCCCTCTGTGTCATTTGAGTAGTAGTTGTTCTTGTGTCTCAGAAAAATTTCCCCACCGAAAAACCCCCCCTTCCGCAACCTTTCTTTGTTTTCCACATCCAGTCTTTTTGACCCCTCTTCAGTAAAACAGGCATAACTTTTCGCTCGTTGGCAGAAAAATCTGAAATTTTTGAGCGTGTTCCTGACTCAATTTGGATGGTCCCCTAACCGACAATGGTCGGTTAGCCCTCACCAAAATCGCCAAAAAAAATCGGGAAGATAGAGAAAAAAATTGGACAAAGTTTTTGCTCGCCGGAGAGCAAACTTGTTTGAATTTTGTGAGCCACATCCCACCTCAGTTGTAGGTGCAAATTTTTGTGGTTACTCCTCTGGTCATCCTTGTTTCAAAAAAAAAATAGAGTGAAAAAAAAAGGAGAAAAAAAAAATAAAAAAAAAATAGAGAAGCGGGCTGTTAGTTGCTTGTCCGAACTCTTGTCCGAACTCTTGTCCGAACTCTTGTCCGAACTCCTGTCCGAACTCTTGTCCAATCTGAGGCAGTCTTT